>CM047884.1:2151203-2213302 GCA_026212405.1 Petrea volubilis | reverse complement strand
GTTATGATCATGGTAGTTGTTATTATTGATTTGGTTCTCAAGGATAGTTTCTATCCGTTCGAACACCATAGAGAGAATCGGTCATCTTGGGGCTCAGTCTCACTTCTGGTTCTTTTCAAAATCTATATCCAAAATAACTTAGAAGTGAGGAACTTAGATCATAAATAGTCTCGAAATATTAAAGGTCATCAGCCAAGTATATACATCAAAAGGTTTGGCACATAGGTTTCACATCAAGATCACGCTATCTATGTACAATCAAAATGCTGGCGTGATATCATCTATAGCATCTTACTATGGCATCAAACTCTACTATATCCATATTAGTACTTACTACTTCACTTCACACTATAAACATGTAGATGTATATACCGAAACAACTTCAGTCAAGGGGGATAGGGTAGAACTCAGTTCCCAACGACATATCAGGGATAACGACATTCTCTATTAGACTAAGATTCAGTAGGGTAGCGAAAAAGTCCAAGAGCTCTCTAATCTTAGTGTGGATTATGTCGATGATGTTCTGAAAGTGAGTTTCGGCATCATAGAGGCAGTTTTGAGCAATCTCCAGGCTAGCCTTCAAGTAGCCCACTTCCTCTTGCAACTGAAGGTTGTCATCATGCAAATGAGCTAATTCCAAAAGTAGGTCATTGGAATCTAAGTCCGAAAACCTATAAGTCGAATGACCAGCAAAACAGCTCATACGGGGCTTGGAAGTAAAGGAAACTTGTGAGTGCTCCATCTACACAAAACATTCCAAGTATTAGTCCTACTAAATATCAAAGCATAGGTTCACCTAAGAACCTAGCTCTGATACCACCTGTGACGACCCTGGTAAATCATGCTTTATTAACATTATTACTATGTACAATACATAAGTCTATGAAGGTTTAATACATTTTAAAAGAAAAATAAATAAATGTTACATCGTATCACTATACAGCAGGCAAAAAGCAAAACTGGTGATTACATAGCGGAATCTAACATCTTTCTTTCTAATAGAATGCTTCGAATGGTACTTCTTCCTCCACCTCATATGTGCTAATTTCAGCATCATCTAAAACATAACACATAATTAACATCAACACATGTTGAGTAGAAACACATACTTCAATCACATAAGGTGCTCGGGTGTTAGTTGCACATAAAGCACAAAGTTTGCACTTTTCTACCTTTCGTCACTTAACAGTGACCCTTGTGACTAGCCAGACTGAATAAACAATCAACACATTTCTCCCCCGTGCCTTATCCTCCGGTGGTTGTATCCCGGGCATACGCCGAATATTTCCCTATGATCCACTCTCTTGAGTAGAACACTCTATCTAACCAAGGGGGGATTACGAGATGAAGGAAGTGTGAACTCTCTTATAACTAGCTACTCAATAGTATGTCCCGGCAGAACACACCCAAACCACTCCGGCATATTTGGACCCATTCACATAATATATCACAACATCACGAAGTTGTGGAAGTTTACTTCCATATTTATGATAAAATTGATATATGCATTTTCAAAATTGTGTTAGAATATCAAATTCCTCTAAAATTTGGAAATTATGTGATTTATTCAAAATTGCATCTTCTCCATGCATAAAAGCATAGAATAATTATTTATATTATTTTTGAAAACTCATAAGTAATTTAATAGATGAATTTTCCAAGAATGGTAATTGAAATTCAAAAATTAGTACTTTCCCGTTCAAATTATAAATTAATCCCAAAAAGCAGACTAAAATATGAAACAACAAGTAAAAATGATATTTTCAAGAGCATAAGATTTTATATCAATTATTTAAATAATAAGGATTACCAGGTCGTCACAAATCACAGGTCTAACAGAATGGTATCACGTAAGAAAGTTCTATCGATAGTCCATTCCGCCCAATATACCCCACTCACATGTACCTAGGAACAAACTTCCCAAGGGCATCTCCAAGGGTATCAATAGATCATATCAAGACAGAATGACTCACAAACTTTCAATAAAATAATAGCTTGTTTCCAACACCAGGGATACATAAAATATAATTAAAATATAATATTCCAAGGGTGTCAATAAATCATTTTTAAAACAGATATAGCTGACAATATCAAAAATGAAGTACTTTTCGGGTATAACTTGATTTATAATTCATAAAAATTCTTTGTCGAAATGTAGAGAGTAAGATATAATTCCAAAAGATTCGGATAGCAGAAATCATACAGGGTAGGTCATACGAATAATATTTATTATAACATATAGTTCAATGCCCTAGCAAGGAAGGTAAAAGGCACTCACCTTAGGAATTTATTATTTCCGCAAGTTTATGGATTGGGTTGGACTAGATTGACTTGGTATCCTCCTATATTTTGCATTAACAACTAAGTTTAGAATACTAAGCCTTAGTTGCGCATGACTAGTAATCGTTGTTTAAGGAACAAATGACCATTTAAATTCTTGAAGTAACATAAGATTTACATGTTTATAACATATAACCTAGGAATAATAAATGACTAACTTGTGTTTCGTAGCTACTTGAAGAAAATATTATGCATAAGTACATGAATAATTAATGTTCTTGTATAAATGCATGTTTCAAAATAACTTTTCATACATATATGCTTATAAGAAAATATTTATAGTTTTTCAAATATGTAAGTGTTTATATAAGCTTATAGACAAGCCTTATGTTACATGCGTAGACAAAATATTTACATGAATTATGAGCATATATTAATCTTTAATATAAAACAAGCATTTATTCAAATAAATGAGCACTTATATCATAAGTTTAGTTGAATATAATAATAATGCCCTGAGATTATTATAACATAATAGTAATGCAAAACATGGACAAACTAAGACTTATTAAGTAAAATTCTTACCTCAACAAAGCTACGTTTTCTTCTTATAACTTAAAGCTTGTAGGATAATATGTGTGTGGGTGTGTGACCATGTGGGTGTAAGTGTGTAAGTGTGTATATGTGAAGTAGTGTTAGAGAATGTGGTGAAATGAAGCAAAATACTTTCAAGAGGGTTTTATAGAATTAAGGGGATGTATAGAGGGCTAATATGTAAGGACCCGATTTTCTCTTGCATTTTTCATGTTATTATATATTATTTGATGTTTAAGTGTATACTATTTAAATTTTAATCTTATGAATATTATGTGACAATAATATGAATAATGTATAATATTTCAAAAATGTAAAATAATCTCTAATATATTATGTAAATAATCGACACACATATATATGTATTTTCATAATCTATGCTTTGAATTTATAATTGTTACTATACTAATATATTAATCGTTAAAAATTATTTTTAGTATATTATATATATTCAAAATTTATATATATCTATATGTTTTGAGACACACATATATGTATGTATATTAATTTTGTCACAACATTAAATTATGCCTATGATGTATCTAAAATTCGAAACTATGCCTAGGTATACACATATCTATATGCTATTCCAAATATATATATAGATATTGACCTAAGGTCATCTCTAATATATTATATAAATATATGTATGTTCCGAATATATAGAAATATATAGGTATATACATGTATACGAAAACTTACATATATGTATGATGATATATGTAATTAAGTGTTGATAATTTTAATATTTATTCTTGATAATTCTAGCATTAAATGAATTTTTACACTTGGTATAACACTTCTATAAATTTATACACTTGTAATATTTACATTAACCCAGACCTCCATTCATCAATATTAGGGCACACCTAATAACATTTAGGCCTATTACTAAGCATGTATGCATTTATTAAATGTTGATGAGTAAGATGAATCTAATTATGAAAAATTGACATAATTAATTTTTTTATAATGTATCTTACCCCAACATCCATAAATAAGGCTTGAACACATTCACAAAACACACACACACATTCACAGCACACACACACTCTTCACAATACACACACACCCAGAATCACGAGACACACACATTCACAATAAACACACACAAACATTCACAATAAACACACACACACAATCACAACACACACTCCTCACAATACAGACACATATTACATATATATATATATATATATATATTTCACTCTCTTTCAACACTCTCACATATCCATACATATGCACGTTCACATCTACATATATATCGATCGAGAAGTGAGTTCAGGTAGAAATTTTCTTAATTACATAAGTTACTTTCTAGTGCTAGTTTATCATTTTACTATCATGATATTATGCTTCATTATGCTATTTCAAGTTATTAGAAATTATGTTTCTAGTTATATTCATATCTTATGTTCATGTATGTTTATTATTCCAAAATATGCTATTTGTATGCTTTTATATATAAAGTTATAAGTATGGAAGTATGTTCTTTATGTGACAATATGTGGAACTCTTTATTTGTGCATGCCGGGCCCAAATGTGTTTTCGGTGTGGATGGGGCTGAGGTCGGCTGGGCGGCAATGGGCTTGCCGGTCTTAAAACAGTTCTCGTCATCCATCCCATCTTGCATGGACGGAGTGTTCCATGTATTGATTGTGGGTCGTAGGGAATTGGCATAATCTTGAGATATGGCCACCGATGTGAACGGATGGAATCGATGTGGACGGATGGAATATGGGGATTAATGCTGTGAACGGTTGGAATCTTGTACTGTGGGAGACATAAGGAAGTCACCAATAGGTGACTCGAAAGGTAGTAAAATATGAAATATTATGTGCGATATTGTGATTATGTATAGTTACTATACACACGAGCACCTTATGTTATTAAGTAAAAATTCCTACTCAACGTGTATGTTGACCATTTCTTTATTTGATAATTTTAGCCGAAAAGGAGGTGGGAGTTACTAAGGACAATAGCGAGGAACGGTTCGGTGCCTTTAACTAGTCGGAATTAAGCTTGATATTTTGTATTTTGGAGAAGCTGTGATGTTATAAACTTTTGTATTACTATGTAATATGGCACTACTCTGATATATTTTCAATAAAATAAGTATTGGTTCATGTTTTAGTTGGCTATGTTTTAATAAATTAGTTAAAGGTTCGGGCCGTTACATAATATGTATGTATGTGTGTATGTAAAAAGAAGGGGTTTGTGTGTGTGTGTGTGTGTGTGTGTGTGTGTGGGTAGAAAATATACAATAAATATGGAGTGTTATGTATGTTGAAAGCAAGGTGAGTGTGGGCGGGTGTGTCTTAGATGGGATTTACTCTATGTGTGTGTGTGTTGTGTGATGAAAATAGGATGTCAAGCCCCTCCATTTATAGTAGTTCTGGTAAGAAATAGGATTATTTTAGTAGAGTTTATCTTCTCATTTAATGAAATCTTCTAATTAAGTAGTGTATTTTGCTTTCGCACACAATTGTGGATATAAATCATACAAATGTTACCGTTCTTATCATGAGTTGGATCCTAAATAAGTTTATGTGTTAGCCTAGGTTAAAACGATGAAGCCAAGTGTTCTCTAATACAATTTGATGTATACGAGGGTAATTTTGAATAAGTAGATTAGTACAAGTGCTAGTCTATTTTTGCGTATGTATTTCCCTACAATGGTTATGTGTTATCCTAATTTAGTATGATGATAACAAGTGTTAATTTTCTTACAATCAACCATACAAGTATATATTAACCTAGGTAAGATTCAAACACATGTACATTATCTTGTGTAATTATGTCTTATGTAATCATATTACATAATATTATGAATTCATACCTTATGTAATCATATCTTATCTTATATAGTTATTTGATTTGAGATACTGTTTGTACAATCTCAATTTTCTCAAGTCCCTGTGCTAATTTGATTTATGATATGAATGATGGAGATAATGTAAAATGTCTAAAATGTCCCTCATATTTTTTTCTTAATAACATTATTTTAATTGTTTTGTGCAACGGTGTTGTTGGCTCATCATTTTTTATCACCAATTTAAGATGTATCAACATTTCTCCTAATTTTGCCAATCCAAAACTTCCATTTTCATAATTAAAATTTTATTCGCCAGATTGATATACACAAATCTTTTAAGACATGCATTTTCATCTCTCTTTCGTTTGCCTCTAAAAGCAAATATAAAATCGAGGGGGGGGGGGGACTCCATTACTGAATATAAAAACAAAAAAAGCATCCCCCACCCATTGCCCAATCCAATTCAAGCATCTGCATTTCTTGTTTCTTCTACAAAGATAGTAACCATGCCCAAAATCCGTACATACATAAATTCTTGAATATACACACACATGACACACGCACACAGACATATATATATATATATATATATATATATGGAGAGAGAGGAGCGAAAGATTTTTTTTTCTTATGGACAAAATGTATGAGACTATTTAGCCAAGTGATGGTGATGATGCTAATTGGATGCTAGTTGATAATGTGATGCAGAGATATAAATTTTTTTACTTCAATTGGGTGGAGGACAAAAGAAAAGTCAATACAAGATTGAGGGACAATAAAGTAAAAACACAATAATATCATTAATGTCAAGTCACATCTACTCAAATCACACCCCCTGGTGTGAGTCTCCAAGCTCCAATATTACATTAGATTTTATGAGATTTCAACGGGCCGTATCTCATTTGTGATAGGCCCAAACACTTCAGTAAATAAAAACAAATGTGGTTATAAAGTGACTGAAAATAAGTATAATGTTGATTACTTGTAATCAAAAATGCCCCTGGAGTGTTGGGCGGCCACTCAAAAAACACCCACACCTTAAGATGCGGTGCCCATCCTTATTTTGGGCAACTAGGCTAGGGATGTAAACGAGCCGAGCCGAGCCGAGCTTTGCTATATTTTCAAGGCTCGAGCTCGAGCTCGAACCAATTAATACGAGCTCGAGCTCGAGCTCGAGCTTGACGAGCTTCAAATTTGAGGCTCGAGTTCGGCTCGAACCTATGTTCAAGCTCGGCTCGGCTCGGTTCGATTGGCTCGTTTGGCTCGACCTCAAACCCATTACCCTCTTTCTCAAACCCTAGAAAATTTTAGTAATTCATCACAATCATGGCAAATAGATTTGATTTTGAGATTTTTGAAAAAATGGAGACAAATACCTGAAATTTTAGATAGAAATTTGAGCATAACCCATTTTGTCAAGCGGTGGAGATGCGGTGGCGGAGACGCAGTGGCGTGGCTTGGCGGTGGAGATACAGAGGGAGGCCATCTTATCTGAAACAAAAGAGAGGCGGAGACGATCGAGTGAGAGCCGAGCCGACGAATCAATCGACGGAGAGAAGAAAGATGATCAGGAGAAGGGAGGCGAGAGAGACGACGGAGAGAGAGAGAGACCAGAGAGAAACCCCCTGGAGAGACGAATCAAACGGCAGAGAAGACTGAAGAGAGATGATGACAGAGAGCGCAGAGAGGAATGACCGCGTAGAGAGAAGAAAAGGGAGATGGGGGTTTTAATTCTAATTTTGACTGAAATTTTGACTAGAATTTTGTTTGTATCATTATATATATTTTATGTATAATTAAATAAATATTAAAATATTAAGGCTCGCGAGCCTTCAAACAAGAAATATTGGGCTCGAGTTCGGCTCGAGCTCGAATTCATCGAACATGGGTCGAGCCGGCTCGCCAGGCTCGCGAGCCGGCTCGATTCGTTTACATCCCTAAACTAGGCTGCCCAAGTTGGGGCAACCGGAAACCGTCCAGAATGCAGACATTTAGGCTACCCAAATAGGGATGGTCATCTCCTCCTCCAAATATCTCTTTTTGCATTCTTGATTCGTGTGCCATCATTCAATACATGTCATGGGTGCGTTGGCAACGCAATTTATCTTTTGATTTAACTGTTTAAACGCCCTTAGTTAACTTGACCTTCATTAAATTATTGCAATAAATGTCTACACCTAGCATTGTTAATACTAAAACGTGTATATTTAACATGAAAAATGTTGCAATAATTTAATTGATGTGGCTCACTTCTTCACATACAGTTAATTTTCTCTTTCAAGTATGGTTGAATTTTATTTTTACACAAGATATGATATTTGCAGAACTTTTATGATATTTCAATATAAAACATATCCATAATTACATCATAAATTAGTACAAAATATAACCCAACAATTTACTTGTGTGTGTGTGTGTGTGTGTAACGATCCGGTAAAAACCCCCAGGGGCGCAGATGAGATGGCAGGGGTCACTTCTGGCTTAACCAAGGTCTCGGGTTCGAGACCTTGGGGATGCAGCTGCTTTAAAAACTTGGGAGGGAGAGCTTTGTCGCCCTTTGTGGTCCTACCCGGCTCGAATCCGGATTTAGTCGGAGTCCAATGTGGCTCCAGACACCGGTAAAATCCTTTTTTAAATATTTTATATTATAGATGGGGTGTTCATTATTTTGATGAATAATTTTCTTTTAGAAATATTTGTTTGAAGTATTGTTTTATAGAAATTATTCTTCAAAGCTATTTTTTTTTTTTTTTCGAACAAATGCGCATTTACTACATAAATTTTTAGAAAATATTATAAA
Source organism: Petrea volubilis (assembly GCA_026212405.1). Classification (NCBI taxonomy): domain Eukaryota; kingdom Viridiplantae; phylum Streptophyta; class Magnoliopsida; order Lamiales; family Verbenaceae; genus Petrea; species Petrea volubilis. Next base: position 2,204,813 of record CM047884.1, on the reverse strand, counting down.
TTCCAAATATTCTTAAATTTTATACATTTAATCTTTATAAATTTCCAAAATTTATTTAATAAATTATTTTCAACTTTTACCTATTTTTCGAGAAATTTTAGTAGTTTTCGAAAAACATTGTCTTTAAGTTCTTAATTTGAAATCTAATTTTAAAATGCTTAATTATTATCAAAAAAATGAAAATAATAATATAAATAAATATTTTAGATTTTATTTGACTTATAAAAATTAATTTTTGAATTTTTAGAATTTTATTTCTATTTTTGGGCGATTTTCGAAAAAAGGGCAAAACAAGGGGTATTTTGGTCTTTTCACTTCTCCAGCCCCAAATTTCGATTTTGCTGAGAAATAAACAATAAAAATACTTAATAAATAAGAATTTTCAGATTTTATAGGTTTTGTTTGATTTTAGTTGATTTTATTCTATATTTTATCAAAATATCTCTACTAATACACTCTTGAAACCTAGCTTCATACACATATATATTTATATTAGTGGTGATATACATAGCTACATATACACACACCCATACCCACATATATATGCATGGTGGTTAGTAAAGTGAGGTGTATGTATAACCAACCATGTATAATTGTTTGGTAGATGTATTTAAATGAATATAATATGTAGATATTTGCCTCTAATACTTGAAAGATCAATACACAAGACCTTATACACCCACAATCCTTATTTCCTCATTTTTCAGCCCCATTTAGCCCCAAAACCGTGCTCTCCCTTGCTCACATCCTCACTCTCTCATTTTCTCTCAAAACACTATCATTTTCTCTCAAAACACTACACTACTTGGAAGAACACAAGGTAGGAACATTCTTTATGCCTTAAGTAGAGGATTTTAAAGCTTTATGGTTAATTTGTCATAATATAACTCTTGTTGGGAGGAAGTTGAAGAGTGGTTAGACTTGTGAGCATGATCTTGAAGATATTATGTGATTAATATGCTTTATTTGAAGTAATATGTGATTATTATGCTTTATTGTAAGTATTATGTGATTAATATGCTTTATGTGAAGTAATATGTGATTATTATGCTCTATGCTTTATTGAAAGTATTATGTGAGTTTATGCTTTATTTGAAGTGTTGTGAAACATTTATGCCTTTGTTGAGGTATTAGGAGAATATCTTATGTTGTTCTTGAAAGTCTTAGTAAAAAAAGCTCCACATATCTATTATTTGATAAATAGAACTTTTATTTTACTTTATACTATAGATTTATGCCTACTTTAGTACTTTACATATATGTAAACATATACATCTATGTACGTATATATATATATATATATAAATATTTAAAGTGTTATCATATATTCATTTAACTAAGTTCATTATATGTTAATTATGTATATATATATTTATTTAACTAAGTTCATTATATGTAGATATATATATATATGTATGTTACATATATGTATATATATATATATATACTTATTATAGACCACTTTTATATATAGATATATATATGTTACGTATATGTATATATATACTTATATTCATTTTATTAGTTTTATATGTATATGTAGATAATTCTTATCATATCTATACATATAGTTATCTATACTTTATATAGGTATATATATGTAGTATTCATATATTTATATATCTTATATTTTAATCTATATATTTATATATATTTTAATCTTTATATTTATATATTCATACTAGTTATATTTATATATTTATATTTATATTTTGTCTATTTATATATTTTTGCTACTAGCTATTTACATATTTAACATTTTTAAGTAAATATGCTTAATAAACAAATATAAAGCTTTCATTTATAAGTGTGGAGCTTACTTTACTAAACTATAATATAAACTTTCAAAGATTATGTGCATGTGTGAACAAATTGCAATTTTGTAAATGGGCCCATATCTGCTAGAATGGTCTGGGGGGTGTTACATACTATAGAGTAGCTGGGAGAGTTCACACCCCTTCCATCTCCTAATCCCCCCTTGGGTAGACGGAGGGATCTACTCAAGAGAAAGGGTCATAGGACAATACTAGGCGTATGCCCGGGATACGACCATTGGAGGATAAGGCTGGCGGGAGAAATGTGCTGATTGTTATTTCGGCCCGGGTAGTTATAAAGGTCACTGTCAGGTGACAAAAGGTTGAAAGTGTGAAACTATATATGTGCTATGTGTAACTAATGTGCACTTGACACCCGAGTACCTTATGTGCATAAAGAAATGTTTCTACTCAACTTATGTTGATTCCGTGTTACATAATGATTTAGATGCTTTCGAAGTTAGCCTTTACCACGATGAGGAGGAGGAACCTTTTGAAGCGTTTTAATAGGAAGGAAGATCTAGGATTTCTGCTGCGTACTTGTATTTTGTGGTTTTTGCATTTACTATGTAGATACATTAGAACTAGCAAGTCGATAGTCTCTTTTATTCGATGTACCTTTATGTTACGTAATATAGCCTAGTAGGTCTTGTAATTAACAATTTATGCATGTATGTAAACACTAATGATAATAATAATCATAATGATAACAAGAATACTAATAATAATATAATAATAATAAAGGGTTTTCGGAGTCGTCATAGTGTAGGCTCGACCTAAGGGTAAAACAACCTAAATGAGAGATTTAGGCCCCAAAATTTTGGGTTCCCATAAATTTATTACATTTTTCTTTGGTGCAAATTTAATGAGCCCATTTGAAAATATAAACGTCGACCATTTAATAAAATAGTCCAAGTATTGTTAGGAAATTTACTTTGACCAAATCAGTATTCCGATGGATATTTACTTACCAAGAAAAAAAGATCAATGAATATTTTATGGAGCAATTTTAGGAAAATATAACCCCATGTTAGGATATGCACATAAGTTCAACAAATATTATAGGGAGGAATTTTATTTTATTTATTCAATTTTATTTTTATGTACATCTTTCACTCCTCTACAAATTTTCTATTTTAGTTCTCTTTGTTTAAGTGAACTATTTTTTCTCGCACATTTTTACATTCAGTTTTCTTTTCTTTTTTTTTTTTTTCATTTCACTAGAAATACAAGTTACAAATAAATTTAAGATACTATTTTCATTTATTCTTTTAACTTTTGTGTATATGAAATTGTTACATCATACACATCTTCTTAATTTTGTGTTTTTTTTTTATTTTTTACTGTAGATCAAATATCAATCGATATTTTTTATTTTTCTATTAATATTTTTTTAACTAGTGGTGAATCATATGTTTTTAAATTAGAAGTAAATCAGAAGTCCCACTCTAAATTATCACTTTAGACCATCAAAACATATATATATATATATATACACATCCCAACAACACACGGGTAGTTACATGTGGTTAATGGCTACTAAATATCAAAAAAAAAATGCAATTTCTTAATTGATATAATGGACGGAACTAATAAAACAAAGAAAGGCGACGATAATTTGAGTACCACTTTAAGCTGATGTGGCAAGGCCATGATCCTTAAACATTTCGTAGTGCGAGGAAAGAAGTTTTGCTATTAGGTTAGGTGAAGTGCGTTCCCTGCTTCTAGTGTGGCTTCCACTATCTATCTTGAGAGAAAAAAAGAAAAAGAAGATGAGATGGGGCTCATCTACATTATAAAACTGTGCTCAAATGGTATCTGCAAATTCAGAGAGAACAAACATCCGCACAACAAATACAAATGGGAACAAATCCGTCAAACTTTCTTCTTCTTCTTCTCCTCCTCCTTACCTTCACACACTTGATCAATAACAAAGCTGCAGCAGCATGCAACGGGTCGATCGCAGAGTGCAGCCAAGACTTGGAGACAGTGATGGAGTCGGATATAAGCAAAAGGTTTCTTGAGCAGCAGAGGAAATACATCTCGCCGGGGGCTCTCAAGAGGGACCAGCCCGTCTGCAATGGCGGCGAACAGGGGGAGCCTTATTCGAGAGGCAGCGGCTGCCTTCCTCAGCCATCCAATCCTTACAACAGGGGTTGCTCCAAATATTATCGTTGTAGGGATGATTCATGAATATAAATTAATGTTTTTTCAGTATGGTTGATTACGAAAACTCTCCTCAAGTTTGGCTTGTTTTTTCACAAAGTGTCATATAATATGAAAAATTATAGATACCTCCCTAATATTTGGTTCCGCCTTACGGATACCCCCTTGATGGCAGGTGGGATGCGTTTAAGCATAATCAAATAGTAGAGGGTATTTGTGATTTTTCATACCCCATGGGAGATTTTGTGAAAATGGGTCAAATCCCAAGGGATTTTTACTAGCTAACCATTTTCAGTATGTGAAACAGTGTGTGTTTTTCGATTCATGTATTTGCTGATTTGGCGTCGCTTCATCTGTCTTGAAAGGCTTTGCAACTTGCCCTTGTTGTTATTAGTAATGCAGATTATCAAAATAAACGGTCTAATAAGGATACTTTATTAAATTCATATATGATTGTAGATTGTCAGTTTAGTTGTTGAAAGCGATTGACTATAAACCAGATTATTAGGCACTACTAAGGTATATAATTAAACATTATGGAGTGTTTGATTTTGTTTTGGGAGTTAGAGAAAATGTGTTTGAAGTGTGAGGTGAAAGAGTCTCTGATGTTTAATTTCATTTTAAGAGACACAAACTTTACTATGGATATGAATGCTGGTGAGAAGCAGAAAATGATCAATAAAATAAAGAACAATCATAAACAATATGGCAAAACTTATTTTAAAAAGCTTATAAACTCGTATAGCTTATAATTTTAGAGTTTATAAACTCCTATGTCTTATTTTAATAATAAATTGTCAAAGCGTTTGAATAAAATAAAATCTTGTCCTTTATAAATATTTTTTGAGCTTATAAATCAAATCTCGTGACTTACAAAGTGTGAGTAGTGTCAGTTAACATGGTCAAAACTAAATAAATGTGTCCAAACCTTAAAAGTAAAATAAAATTTTCTTTACTAATAATAAAGTAGTTTATAAGTTTGTAATATTATTTTGAAAGCTTATGATCTCGTTTCACAAAAATGTTACAAAACACTTTCAAAAAATTTATAAACTTTTAAGCAACTTAAAGGTCACACAAAATTCACCAAGCAAACAATAATAAACAGGCAACATACTGATATTGTAATCCACTTTGCAAACATGTGGCACAGACACAGATACTTCTAGGAATAATTACCAAAAAATCCACCTCTATTTATTGAAATTACAATTACACCCTGACACTAACACAGAGGCCAAGGCGCTTTTATTATCTCAATACATGGAGGGTTATTTTTGGTAATTGGAACAGACTTTAAGGAGATTTTGGTAATTATCCTATATTTCTAACAAAGTCGATCAGAACATGACTAGGCACATGATACGATCAACTTTAAGCCTGCAAAAATTAATGAGTAAAAATCATTTGAGATGAAGCTTCCACACCTCTCGGACATTCGAGGAACCATCTGCAACTTCGGCAACTAGGGAAGAGGCAAAAGAACCTGAGGAATGAAGATATTAGTAACATTCCCGAAAACGAGTGATAGCAGCAAGCATTTTTCGGGGAAGACAAAGGTTTATAGATGAAACTGGAGCGCCTCTTTTCTTTTTGGAATCGGGGGGGTTATGGATCACAATTACACCAACCTCTACTTACCACACAAACTTCCCCTCTCTACTTCAAACTTACAAATACCCCCTTTTAATCATCAAAATCTAATCAAAACCAAGAGTGTTTATCATGAAAATTTGATATCATGCAAAAAGTATAGTACAATTTGAATTATAACATCATTGAACTATGCACAATAATCAAGAGAAGGGGGTAACTTTAAGGTGGAAATTAGCTGCAAAGGAGGTATGTGTAATCTTAGAACAAAGAGCGGATACTTGTGTAATTATTGTTACAAGGGAGGGTGCTGTAAATATTGGAGACAGAACATGGATTTGTAAATGATAAAAAACACAAAATTGTATAAAACATATATTAACATCATTTCACGCTGCTATTGACTTCAGATATTTGCCATTTTTATTGCGGAAAGTATCAGGCCAAGAAAGGAAAAAGATAAGAAAAAGACGCGAAAATAGACATGAACGATTCTCAAGTTGCAAACTCTGATATTTGAAGTGCAAAGTGAATTGAGGTTCCTTCGGGTGTTAACTGTGAACATTTTTGGCAATTAACCAAGGATAATCGCTTTTACTTGCTAATGAAGCCCAATCAACAAAGAGCATACTAATATCCAATAAATTTCAGCTCACCATCTTTTTCAACAAGAGATAGGAACCGCCTAGATCCTCCTCCCACCCCAAAATAATACTTCTTTGCTGCCATATACACAACTCCGTTGGGATTACTCAGGCACTGATCACATGGAAAATGAAAGGAATTCAGAGATTAAGAATGAACAAAAAAGAATAAGAGGATGCTAGGCTAAGTTCATTTGAAAGACCTTATTCCTAGAGCTAATACAATGTTTTTGGAGCTCATAAACTATTACATCTTATTTTAAACATGACTTTGTCAAAGTACTTGGATAAAGTAAAATCCAACCGCTTATAAGACGTTCAGGAGTTTGTGTTTAGCAAAAATGAGCACTTATAAGTTCTTTTCAATGTAATGATGATGAAAAATAACATAGTAAAATTAATTTCATATTAATAAATATTTCTTAAGATGGTAAATTTTAATATTTAAAAAAAAAAATTAAGGATCTTGATGTCATTATTGTTTAGAATTAGGTATCTTACTAGCTGTTTTAAAAGTACGTTGGCAGGAAGCTGACCTTGTTTATAAGCCCCAAACATCTGTTCCTTTACAGGAGAGGGAAACAAAAAAAAGGGCACCTTTGAGGAGCTTATAAGCTCTCAAATATTTTACAAGATGTTTGAATGAGCTTAACTCAGCCAAATGCTCTAAATATAAAAATTAAATCAAACCTTCTTTGTAAGTTTGAACAGATTGGGCAGTGCAGAAATTGAGTAAACTGTCTCTGCCATGAGAATAACATCATAACCAGCTTCAGGGAGTATCTGATGCACTTCCCCCCAATCACCAGCAAAGAATCGAGCCTTGGTGTTAATGGATTTTGGAGCCAAATACTCAGAATTCTTTTCAACATTAGCCATAACATTGGGAATGGTGAGGCATTGCAGAACTTCTGCATTGAAATCCTGGAAATGCACAGCTGCTGCACCCTAACACAACAGAAAGAATGGCAATAAGTAGGGGTGGTTATGGAAAGACCCCTGAGGTTACGCCCATTTTCACAAAAATCTCTGTGTTATGAGAATTACAAATATCCCACCCACCAAAGAAAGAAAAAAAAAAGGGAGAGGGGGGGAGAGAGAGAGAAAGATTGTTTTTGTATTTCAAATTCCATGAGCAATCAGGGGTTATCTGTAACACAGAATTAAACGTTAGGGGGCATTTGTAATTTTTCATACCGCCAGCCTTTTTCGTAATTAAACCAAATAAATAAGATCACTTATCCAAAAAAAAAAAAAAAACTAATGAATAAGATCTCCTATTGGTATCATGAAAAATCAAAATGTCAAAGAACATTTATTTACCTTTAGGCAAGCAAATATTCCAGGAAGTCCATGGCCACATCCAAGCTGAAAGATAAAAACAAGTAAGCATAAAATGGATCACTAATTAGGTTGAAACAATTATATCATGATTCAGATGAGTTATATATAAGTTTTTTCCAGAGGATCAGGGGGAAAAAATTACTGAACTGCCCATTAGCAAAATCAAACTTTTACTATCACAATGTTGTAGGAAGATTGAATAACTACCAAGAAATCTTAGCTTCTTCTGGCTACTAAACCTCTTTATCATGCAATCGACATAATTCAAACGAACATAAAAAAGAAAACAAAGTATCCTTAAAATTCTCTTATTAAACAATACAAAAACAATTAAGCTTAAATACAAAATAAAATTACAAATATTGAACAAGACATTGCAAGTACAATTTATGCAGATATTCCCCATGTCTTTCAGGAAAGAAGGACTGCACACAATAGTTTATACATACTTCTTACATGTCTACTGCAGATGCTTTTGGACTTTGAGATACATACATGTAAATTCTAAAATAAGCACATTGTCAATGCAAAAAAAACAACAGATGTTGTAGAAGCAATAGAAAGTATCATTCACAATATTTTGGAATCCCGAAGGAGCACTTTAAGCCCAAGGGGCATAGCATTCCATTCATGGTGTCAAAATGAAACAGTAAACATCAGTTAATATCTATATTCGTCATGTCAAATTTTGATATATTTTTTATTAATAGTGCCTAGTCAAGAGGTCTCTTTTATTATGTATAGCGTATAAAATCCATCTGAATGCTTGTTAAGGAGCTTATAATCTTTCAAATTCTGCTTCAAAGTATAACATTGAGTATGGAAGAAGTCCAACGACCTTGTAACTAACTAATTAATATTGAGTAACGATTTTACAATTTCTTTTTACATTTCTAGATGTCTAGGAAGGTCAACCTTTGTAGGAATATTTGAATTAATCTGGAATCTATTTTCTAAGGTAAAGCAACCATGTGTTTCTTTCCTTCAAAAAGCATTGAGATTATCTGCACAAATTGTGCTTTCAATTTCTTGTCGAATATTTTAAGTCTATTTAGCATGTAAGGACTATTCAGTACATCATTTTAAGTTTTCATTCTTCTATTTTATTTTTTTTTTATTCTTCTGAATCATCAAGCTCGTGATAACGAGGCTTAGAAATAAATTTGAATTTGAATTCTTCCAATCACTCAAAATTCCTCCATCTAGTCCTTTTATAGGATAGAGCAGATGAAGAAATGGGTTTCCAAGAATAACATGATCAGTTGAGTATCTTACAGCTATAAATGAAATTTCAAGGCAAATTCCTTTTTTATAAACAGCAGAATCTTGAAGCTTATAATTTACAATAAGTTTTTGTCTATCTGCTGCACTGAGAATTTTAGTTATTTTTCAGAAATAGCAACAAGGAATTATCCCTTCATTGATGCAGTTGAGCTCTGCACCTGAGTCTATCACAGCTAAAGCAGAAAAGGTTGACTTGTTTTGTGCCACAAACTATAATCGTTTTATACCACATTACCACTTATGAATGATAACTGCCAACCACATCCGTAAAGTCAAAGAATTTATTTCGTCAATTTTTAACCAATTTGTTCCAACTTCATAAAATGGGCTAGCAATTCCATAGGATAGTGTATTAACACAATCTACAGTTTGCATTTGTTGATTGGCAGCTGTAACATCTAGTTTTACTGCCTTAAGTAAATGGGCTTTTGCCACATCTTGAAGATGATGAACATCCAACCAACCTTCCTTCAACTAGCTCTAGGGTAGCTCTGTCATCAGTAACTTTATGGACTAGCATGCAGCGAACTACATGGTCGTATACCAGAGTATTGTCTGAATAGACTGAATTTGGTAGTCGACATTCCATCTAAGTTCCATCCACTAATAGCACTGCATCACATAGGATGTAAATATAATTTATAATTTCCTCAAAATTTTTAAATCAGCCGGTTCGGTTATCATATAATACATTTTTGTAGAGGATGTATTTAAAACCTTTTCTAAAGACAAATTTCTGTTCACCTAAAAGAGTTTATTTTGTACATAAGTAAAAAAAAAGGGAAAAGAGAAGAAAAAAGAAAGGAAAGTGTTTCTTCTTCTGTTCTGTTAAGGATATACTTTGGTTAATCATATAGCTAGAGAACTAGATTAAAATTTGTGCCACCGAAATTAGATCAACATCTTTACTCAACTCATACAGGTATAGATAAATTTATAGAAGCTAGTTAACCAACAAGGGAAGATGTTGCAACTTAGAAAATACCTTTGTCTTTGATATCAGAGAGAGAACAAAGTTGCAAAGTTTATTTCTTTTCCATACCCAAAAACAACAACAACAACAACAACAAAGAAAGGGAGAAAAATAAGAGAGAAGCGGTAGCTGATCCGGACCTGTATTCGGCTTCCTAACCACCCCCCACCCTTCCATGCTTAGAATTTTTTTCTTTGCTTTCGCAAACATTTCTCATGCTAATGAATTGTATCTTTTTTCCATTCCCCATCTACCCCAAACATATTGAAGTATCTTTGTTCCAATATTTAACAAACATGGTCAATAAAAACATTCTAGTAATGAGTCTCACAGATAATTTTAGAGAAAGTTATTATTCATCCGCATGTTAACTAACAAGGAGGTTGTAATACCTGCGGCAGCAATACATAGTAATCAACTAATCAAGCATCCTTGCCAAATACTTTTTTCTAGGGGGTTGAATTTGAGGCTTTTTCTTCGGAAAATGTCTTTCCAGTCATTAAAAGCTTAATGTATTAGAGAGGAGAGGCATTCAGTATTTAATATCTCTAAGATGCCCCTCAACATGCAGGCGGACATCTTATGTCAAGCCTTCCACGCGAAACTCTTTTATCATAAATGGGAAGCGCTGAGGTTCGAATACAGGAGCTATTGTTTGGCTTGGCTTTGATAACATATTGAATGACACCTCATCCAAAAGCTTAAGTTGTTCAAAAAGACGGGCATTATAGATTCAATATCTCTAACAGGACTATATTAGAAACGCTACAAGTCTTCGCATCACCTCTCAAAGCATACTCATAACCACTCAAAGCATGCTGCTTATGAGAGAACAGTTTCTCTATCTTGGCTTTAGGAGAAGATTGCAGATCACTCAGGTACCATAGCTTATAGGATGTTAAGAGCGGCAATAATAGAATTTCATTCATAATTTTCCATTCCAATATTCTGCTTTATGTACTTTACGACTACTCATCTTCCGGCTTGAAACGCCAGATCAGTAAGTTTTTACTTTTCCTTAAAACGTAATATACTGATTTAACAAATCCCAAATGAAATTCCAGTAAAGAGGAAAAAAAAATCTTTAAAAATTAATGCTTTTCAATATCAATAAAGTAGAGCAGCCACAGTCAAAGTAAAAATCAAGAACCAAAAGCTTTTTTCTTCGAAGGCAATCAAGAAACCCTTTTAGTTCTTTCCTAAGAATATAATGGAGGAGATAGGGTTTATATGAATGAGATTGCATTGCAAATGGAGACAAAGGATGAAAAGATGTTCTAAGAAAAATACTAGAATCTGCATAGTAAACTTATGAGTCACCTTAGCATTAGGGCCCCACCTCTAGAACATGCTTTCCGGTGAATTGCAAGATCCCATTTTTCATCTCAGAGCTCAGGGCTGTAATCAAATCTATCGACCCCTCCCATAGTTTCAACCCTCCTGCTCCACTCCACAAATATCAAATTTAATTAGCATGCCCGCATGTTTTAATATGCACACAATAAACCCTTTTGACATATATGTTGCTTAGGCGTGGAAATAATATGGCATATCCATGGATAAACATATATGCAGTTATACAGTAAGATGGTCACCGGTTAGAAATAAAGATGGGAATTATACGAACCTTCATATTTACCAGGTACTAAATCTGAATTGGGCAATGCAAACACCTCCTGAGTGCTCACCCTTCCCTACACGAAATGCAATTAGTTCCCTGGATACTGTCTTATGCTATATCAATTAAACAAAGTTGAACTCCCCCCCCCCCCCCCCCCACAACAACCCAAAAAAAAGGGAGGACAAAAACAAAACCCAGGTGTTTCCAACTAAGGGGCTTTCAGTCCCACTAAGAAAAACAAGTAGAAAAAGATCAAGGAAAGAAAACCATAAATATTTCCTTAACAAAATGAAAACGAAAAACAAAAGCAATAAATTATAGAAAGAAGAAGTAATCCTAAAACTAACTCTAAATCTTTGAACCATTACACATTATGATTATCTCCACTGTTATCAGACAAAGAAAAAAACAATAATAACTTCAAGATATTTAACTTACCTTGAGTAGGGTAAGCTCCCCAACGTTCACAGGCTCTACAGCACAATTCACATTTGGTGAAGCCTACATTTCATGTTCGAAACCAATCAGTAACTTCTTCATTTTTTGTTCATATATGTATTGGTAAAGTAGTACCTCGGAGGCGAGAACTTCAAGGCAGGGCGGCGGAGGCGGTAGGGTTTTTTCTGGGAAGTCAAGAAATCCCAATCCAGAACTCGATTTTTCATCAAAGAGACGAAAGATTTCTTCATTCGGTTGTTTTGAATCCATTGCCCCGAGTCCTGTTCCTTCATGTTTCAGTGTTTATATTAAGGTTTGGTTGCTAGTTTTTGAGGTTTTCTAATAGATGAACCTTTTTTTTTTTTTTAACGAATGACCTACAAATTTTAATTTTTAGGTAGACGGTCCTTTTATTAATTATATATAATTAATTATAAATTAAATTTAAATATCATTAAATAGAAATATTTATTTATGTTTTAAAAATTATATTTTAATCCTAAAGGAAGAATATATTACAAAAAATAACTTATCTAATACTCAATCAAAAAAAAAAAAAAGAAGATAGATACACGCAAATACCATTACACAATTAAAATTAACCATTCAAACTTTATGAGATTTCAAAATTGATCAAATACTCTATTTGCCCATAATAAGGAGAGCTGATTTATGGCAAAAAATTGAGAAATTTTGACTGGAGGAGATAGAATAGTGGCAACGAAGTGTGCGCTCCATTGCCGCCGTTCCACCTCCTCCGGCCAAAACTTTTCAAATTTTTGTACATAAATCAACTTATTTCATCATGGGTTAATAAATCATGTATTCAATTTAACATTTTAACCAATTTGTATTGTTTAATTTGATGATGTGCGTGTATTGTGCATGTTCTTTTTTTTTTTCCTTCTCTTCTTGTTTCTTATTTGTTTCTTGGGTTGGGGTTGGGTGGGGTATTTTTCTATTTTGGTTATTTTTTCTATTTTTTTTAAGAAAAACACTTGTATTATTTTTGTTTATAGTAATTTTAAAAAATTCTTATTAGCTTATCTCTTACTCAATTTGTTTATTATGTTTTCAATCATTTGACCTTAAGAATAAATTTATATTGTTTTAAATAAAGATGATTTAATATATATAAGATCATTATGATTATTACATAGAATTTATTATGATAAGATGAATTGATATCTATATTTCTATTAACTATACATATATATAATAGATAGTTCAAAATGGATTTATATCAATATTTTCTAAAAAAATAATAGAATCACTTAAATGATTGAGTGATTGATAAAGATATTATTTTAAAATAAGAGAATTGTTTAAACAATTAAGTGGTCGTTGAAGAGATTATGCTAAAAAAAAAACTAGATAATAGAATCTCTAAAGCAATAGATTGATCGCTTAGTAGAAAAAAAGAATATCTCTTAAGAGATAGACTAGTAGCTTAGGAGATTGGCCCGAACGGCCATCTATTTTTTGACGGCCCAACCGTTTAAGAGATCATGCTACATAGTAAAATAAATAATCTCTTAAACAATCAAGTGGCTATTTAAGCGATTTAGTTAGAAAAAAAGAATATCTCTTAAGAGATAGATTGTTCGCTTAGGAGATTGGCCCGAACGGCCGTCCTTTTTTTGACGGCCCGACCGTTTAAGAGATCATACTACATAGTAGAATAATATAATCTCTTAAACGATCGAGTGACCGTTTAAGCGGTTTTGTTGAAAAAAATAATATCTCTTAAGAGATAGATTGATCGCTTAGGAGATTACATTATGATCTTAAGAGATTATTCTAAAATAAGAGAATTATGCTAAAATATATAAACAATATTAGTATATTATGAGAGTATATATTACATAACTCTATCTTTTATAATAATCTTTTGTAGTATAGATATCATAGATACATTATAATGAGCATTATAATAATATATTCATGATAAGATCATGATGATTATTACATAGAATCATTGTGATAGGATGAATTGATATCTATATTTCCATAAACTATACATATATATATATATATATATATTCTCTACAAATTAAAGATCTCTAAAATTATAATGATTATAACTATCTTTTATAGTATAAATTAGCATCACAAATATAATTATATATAATGATATTTACCATGATCATTATAATAAAGAAGTCATGAGTATATTATAATAGTCATAATAATACGCATAATGATTCAATATAATACTCATAACGATATTTTATAATATAGATATAGACATTATGAATATATTATAATGATCATTCTTATGGATTTGATCTATTATTTTCTAAAAGTATTATAATAGATAGTTCAAAATGGATTTATATCAATATTTTCCAAAAAAATAATAGAATCACTTAAACGATTGAGTGATTGATAAAGAGATTATTTTAAAATAAGAGAATTGTTTAAACAATTGATTGGTCGTTGAAGAGATTATGCTAAAAAAAGCTAGATAATAAAATCTCTAAAGCAATAGATTGATCGCTTAGTAGAAAAAAAGAATATCTCTTAAGAGATAGATTGGTCGCTTAGGAGATTGGGCCGAACGGCCGTCTATTTTTTGACGGCCCGACCGTTTAAGAGATCATGCTACATAGTAGAATAACATAATCTCTTAAACAATCAAGTGGCCGTTTAAGCGGTTTAGTTAGAAAAAAAAGAATATTTCTTAAGAGATAGAAAGGTCGCTTAGGAGATTGGGCCGAACGGCTGTCCATTTTTTGACGGCCCGACCGTTTAAGAGATCATGCTACATAGTAAAATAACATAATCTCTTAAACAATTGAGTGGCCGTTTAAGCGGTTTAGTTAGAAAAAAAGAATATTTCTTAAGAGATAGAAAGGTCGCTTAGGAGATTGGGCCGAACGGCCGTCCATTTTTTGAGGGCCCGACCCTTTAAGAGATCATGCTACATAGTAGAATAACATAATCTCTTAAACAATCGAGTGGCCGTTTAAGCGGTTTAATTAGAAAAAAAAGAATATTTCTTAAGAGATAGAATGGTTGCTTAAGAGATTGGCCCGAACGGCCGTCCATTTTTTTGACGGCCCGACCGTTTAAGAGATCATGCTACATAGTAAAATAACGTAATCTCTTAAACAATCGAGTGGCCGTTTAAGCGGTTTAGTTAGAAAAAAAGAATATTTCTTAAGAGATAGAATGGTCGCTTAGGAGATTAGCCCGAACGGCCGTCCAGTTTTTTGACGGCCCGACCGTTTAAGAGATCATGCTATATAGTAAAATAACATAATCTCTTAAACAATCGAGTGGCCGTTTAAGCGGTTTAGTTAGAAAAAAAAAATATTTCTTAAGAGATAGAATGGTCGCTTAGGAGATTGGCCCGAACGGCCATTCATTTTTTGACGGCCCGACCGTTTAAGAGATCATGCTACATAGTAGAATAACATAATCTCTTAAACGATCGAGTGGTCATTTAAGCGATTTAGTAAGAAAGAAGAATATTTCTTAAGAGATAGATTGATCTCTTAGGAGATTAGGCCGAACGGCCGTACATTTTTTGACGGGCCGACCGTTTAAGAGATCATATTACAAAGTAGAATAACATAATCTATTAAACAATCGAGTGGTCGTTTAAGCGATTTAGTTAGAAAAAAAAAAGAATATCTCTTAAGAGATCATTTTATAGCTTAAGAGATTAGCTTAAACGGCCATTTATTTTATCACGGCCTTGGTATTTTGTTGTTTTTGTAAGTTAGGTTATTTTCAATTTGACCCTGAACATAAGTTAAGTTATTTATAATTCGACCCCCGTTCAAATTTTTGGATAAATAAGTACATTTATTTGCCCTAATTAGTGCCACATCATAAATTCAACCTAAAAGAAAATGAAAATATAATTTGAGGGTTAGTTTCTTAAATAAAAACTTGAAGGGTCTTATGGGCTAAATTTTCTCCTAGTTTTTTTGGGGGGAAAATATAAAGAATAGGAAAAATACTCAAAAATCTTTAAAACAAACTTTTTTTTTTTGAAATAATCTTTAAAACAAACTTCTATATCCCATAGATTCGTGTATTTGATTACCAATTTTTAAAATTTATTCCACAATCTTTTCATTTCAAAAAATCTCATAGATATTTTTTTTTAACTAAATTATCCTTGACTTACTAGATTCAAAAACATAAGGAATGATGTTTTAATAACATTTTTAAGTTATTTAAATTGATTTGTATTGATAATTATTTTAATATAATTAAATTATCTATTTTTTTTAAAATTAAAGAGATAGAAATTATGCAAAATATTTTCTTACATTTTAATATACAAACTTGATATGGAAAAATACCCTCGATGACACATATCTGCGGATGATGTTTGCCACGTGGAAGTCAAGCTCTCTCATTGATATTTTGAGGAGACGCAAAGCAACCACTGCAAGCCCACGAAACACTCAACTCAACCTTGACTAGAGAAGGTCATCATCGAGGACACCTAGTTGGTTGCCTCAATCAGGCCGCTTGACTAGACTTTGCTCAATTGTGGTCCCCTCCAAACTGATATATTTCACCCCCATTAATTATTTTTATATGAGGATCACACTACCATATATGAAAAACAGTTCTACTATACTGACAAAAGGAATATTCAAATGGTGACACCAAAATGAAGTTCTACTTCAACCCCAATCAGGCACACACTCCACCTCCACCTATAAATAACTTACTATTAACATGATATATTAACCTAAAAACCTTTTACTCTTAAATATTGGGGAAAAATGCACCCTAGTCCCTTGTGGTTTGACTCAATAGCACAATGAACCTTAGGATTTTCTAATCGTCAAAATAAACCCTTTAGTTGTAAAAATCAAGTTTGACAAACCTTTTTGCTATATGATGTTATACACGTGCATCAAGTGTGGAATGTGCTTCGTTTTTCAGGTATAAAATAACATTTCAACCTTTAGGCTACCAAATTATTACAAAACCCTTTTTCTAATTTTTTTTCTAGAAAAAATTACATTGTTTTTTCTTCTACAATAAAATCATTCAACCAGAATTTTTTTTAGCTTCTAAAATACAATACCACTGCCGCCTACCGCCACTACCACAAAGAGGTCGGAGACACAAAGAGATCGAGAGAGAGAGGGGGAGAGAGAGAGAGAGAGAGAGAGAAACAAAGAGATCGAGAGAGACATATGCATAGAAAGAGAGAGAGAGGGTCTCCACCGTCTCATCTACCCCACGACACCATTGCTGCCATAGCCGCCATCCGCTACCACCACACCATTGCTGCCGTTGTCGCCGCACTTCGATACCACCACAGAAAGAGAGAGGTGAGATTGAAAGAGATGAGAGGAGATATTTAAGGGTGAGAAATAGATTGAGAGAGAGAAGATTGATTTAAGGTTTACCTATTCTAAGTTGGCATTTAGCCGCAACCAACCTCCGCTACTATTGCCTTTCGTTTTATGGATCAAGAGTGAGAAAGATAATCAAGAGACAAAATAAATAAGAGAAAGAGAGAGAGGGAAATAGAGAGAGATGAGAACGGGAGTGACGATGGATTTAAAGTGGCCATGGTGGACGTGGCTGACGTGGGTGTAGCAGCGGCGGCTAGTATGACGACCCCAAAAACCCTTATTTATTATTATTATTATATTATTATTATTATTATTGTTATTATTATGATTATTATTATCATTAGTGGTTGCATAGCGTGCATTGTTAATTACAAAACGTACAAGGTACATTACATAACATAAGGGTACAACTAAAAGAAGAGTATCGACTTGCTAGTTCTACTATATCTACATAGCAAAGGCAAAAACCACCAACTATAAGTACGTAGGAGAAATCCTACATCTTTCTTCCAGTAAAACTGTGACGACCCGGTAAACCACATTATTTTAAATTTAGAATTATGAAATATTTTACTATTTTATGAGAAAAATCCTTTTATTTTGAACAAATGTGCATTGCATTACATGATTTATTAAAAATGTGACTTGTTCTTAGTGAAATTGAAACCTACGAATTTCTCCTTAATTTTTCGAAAACTACCCACAAACCTAAACTGCCGGTGTTAATTTTATTATTGGTGATCTTGTCTCCATATCATGAAATTTAAGTTTCCTTTTCCTCCCTAATTTCGAAATTAATACTAAAAATTATTTTAAAATCTATACATTTACTAGAATTAATTATTTACTTCACAATTTAAACATTTTTGACATAATGTTATCAAAAAAATATATATCTATATAAAATCCGAAAATACCCTAAAAATAATATATATAATTAGTTAAATATGTTGTCTATTAGTTTAATTACCTAATTATGTCATTTTCATGTAACATGTGGTAAAAAGGAAGACTACATGTAAGTTTTACCTCTTAGTATTTCAACTACCAAAATGTGTATTAATCTTTACCATTCATATATAATTATATATTAGCTATCTCTCCTACTATTATATATATATATATATATTTAGTAAAAATAATTTCCTAAAATCATTAAGTTTTTAAATTGTTTTCTTATTTATAAGAATTTATAAATTTACTTTCTCTACACATAATATTTTTTTTTCAAACATTTTATTTTATTCCTTAATAATTAATAATTACTTATCTTAGACTATTATGACTTGGAAAAATATATTTTTCAAAATTAGAATTTAATTTCCTTAATTTTCAAATTTTGCTCAAATTAAAGCATAAATTGCCAATAAAATTATAAACTTCCAAATAAAAATATAAATTTCGAATTTTTAATTACCATAATATATTTCCTAAAATTATAAGTGCAAATTTCGAATTTTAACAAATGAAAACCTGATTTTCGGATTTTAGTTCAAGGAAAATTGCAAATGCTAGATATTAACATATTTCATGATATTTTACAAGAAAAATCTTCTCTAATATACCATAAATAAATATTGATACATGGCTCACATTTACTTAGCCTATGAATCATGTCATAGCATATACACCCAAGCCTAATTAGTCTTCCACATGGAAGAATTCATTTAAAGTATCAATAGGTGGAAAGATTGTAATTATGAAGAAAATGACATAATAATTATGAAGAAAATGACCTAATAATAAAATAATTGCCTTCTTCATCCTATAAACAAGACCAAAAGCTTCAATGTTTTTTCTCATTACAATCGGCCATTACACACACACCCTCACATTTTCTTTATTTTCTTCCAAAATCTACTAATTTCCTATCTTTCCAAAACTACACTATATTATACCCTCAAAACAAAATAAAAGAACAAAGGTAGAAACCTTACTTAATCATATAAGTAGAGGTTTTTCTTGTCTCTTGAAGAAGGTTACATGAAGTCATAAAAATTAGTTTCACTACTTTGTGCATTCTTAGTTCGAATTATGTGCTACAATATGGTCTTGCAAATATTATTTGATTTTATGAAATATTATATGATGATTATGTGCTTAGATGTTCATGAAAATTTACTATATTACAAGTTTAGGGTAATATAGTATATTTGACATTATGTTCATCTTATTTGGAAAATTTAATATGTTTCTATGAAAAGTGTTAGTTTGACAAAATATATGATTTTCTTGCAAACACATGATTTAAAGTTACAAAATATATTTATATTGATATATATGAGTCAAATAAACCCTTTTATGTTTGTATATATCTATATATCATATATATATATATATATATATCATATATACATAGTACAAATGTAGGTATATAAATAATTATATTTATATAGTTGATAAATAGACACATAGTACGTATGTGTGTATATATATATATATATCTACATAATCATGATTAAGAAGATGATAATATAGATTAGCTAAATAGTTGTATATATAAATAGTATACTTACGTATGCCTATATAAGACGCATATATATATATATATATTTATGTTTCATTATATTGATATATATGTATGCTGCTGCGCACATATACATGTATATATATATTATTATGTTTTGATTATATTTTAGTTTAAATTTGGTATTTGATATTATGAGATATTATTTTTTATTATGAGATATTATTTTCTATTACTTTATTTCGTAGTGATGATATTATTTTCTATTTCGAGATATTATTTTCTATTACTTTATCTCATATTGATAATATTATTTTCTAAGATGTTGGAATCATATGTTGAAATACGGAAGCAAGACTTCCAAGATTATGCTATGTGCACAAATTGTGAATGTGAAACGGGCCCGAAATATACCGGAGTGGTTTGGGTGAGTTCCGCCGGGACATACCAATGGGGTAGCCGGCTGTAAGAGTTCTCACTCCCTCCATCTCCTAATCCCCCCTTGGGTAGACGGAGAGATCTACTCAAGAGAGAGGGTCGTAGGAAATATTTGGCGTAACACCCGGGGTACGACCATTGGAGGATAAGGCAGGCGGGAGAAATGTGCTGGTTGTAAATTTCGGCCGGGGGAGTCATAAGGGTCACTGTTAGGTGACGAGAAAGCTTTGAAATGAAAACCTGCATTTTATATGTAAAGTAACCATATGTGCCTATGTGCAAATCACACACACGAGCACCTTATGTGCTTAAGTAATGTTTCTACTCAACTGTATGTTGATCGTGTTCATATGATATTTTTTTAGATGAGCCGATACTAGCTTAAATAAAGGCGAGGAGGAAGAACCCTTTGAAGCCTTTTATTAGAAAGAGAGCGACGAAATTCCATTGCGTACTTATTATTTTGAAATTGTTGACTTTATGTATGTTGTGAACATACATTTGTGTCCGACGTTTTGAACTGGTTGTATTATCTTGACATTTTATTATATATTTAAGCATGTTTTCTATTACTCGCTTTTGAATGTAAATTATATAAAATAAAAAATGGGTTACCGAGGCGTTATAAAAACGCTTCAAAAGGTTCCTCCTCCTCATCGTCGTAAAGGCTAGCTCGGAAGCATCTAAATCATTAAGTAACACGGAATCAACATATGTTGAGTAGAAACATTTCTTTATGCACATAAGGTGCTCGGGTGTCAAGTGCACATTAGTTACACATAGCACACATATAGTACACACTTTCTACCTTTTGTCACCTGACAGTGACCCTTATAACTACCCGGGCCGAAATAACAACCAGTACATTTCTCCCGCCAGCCTTATCCTCCAATGGTCGTATCCCGGGCATACGCCTAGTATTGTCCTACGACCCTCTCTCTTGAGTAGATCCCTCCGTCTACCCAAGGGGGGATTAGGAGATGGAAGGGGTGTGAACTCTCCCGGCTACTCAATAGTATGTCCTGGTGGAACACCCCCCCAGACCATTCCAGCAGATATGGGCTCAATCACAGAATTGCAATTTGTTCACACATGCACATAATCTTTGAAAGTTTATATTATAGTTTAGTAAAGTAAGCTCCACACTTATAAATGAAAGCTTTATATTTGCTTATTAAGCATATTTACTTAAAAATATTAAATATGTAAATAGCTAGTAGCAAAAATATGTAAATAGACAACATATAAATATAAATATATAAATATAACTAGTATGAATATATAAATATAAAGATTAAAATATAACTAGTATAAATATATAAATATATAGATTAAAATATAACTAGTATAAATATAAAATATATAGATTAAAATATAACTAGTATAAATATAAAATATATAGATTAAAATATAACTAGTATAAATATATAGATAGACAAAATATAAGATATATAAATATATGAATACTACATATATACCTATACGTACATATAACATAAAAATATATATAACTACATATATACATATCCGTATAGCATAGATATATATATAGATCTATTATAATTAGGATTAAGTAGATAGGTTAACCTAAATAAATCCCTAAATATATTATATATTTATGTATATCTACATACAACTTAAACATATAACTTAGATATAAAAATAATCATAAGTTTAAAATCCTTTATGTATATAAAATAAGCATATCTTTATAACAAAATAAGCATAAATTCATAGTATTTAAAGTGCTAAAATAGGCATAAATCTATAGTATAAAGTATAATAAAAGTTCTATTTATCAAATAATAGATGTGTGGAGCTTTCTTTACCAAGACTTTCAAGAACAAAATAGGATATTCCCTTAATAGCTCAAATAAAGTATCATGGTTTCATACTACTTCATATAAAGCATAAAACTCACATAATAGCTCAAATAAAGCATAAAAATTTCATATTATTGCAAAAAGGGCACAATAATCACATAGTTTTCCAAGAAAGCATAGTAAGCACATAGTACTCCAAATAATCATATTAATCACATAATATCTTCAAGATCATGCTCACAAGTCTATCCATCCTTCAAATTCCTCCCAACAAGAGTTATAATATGAAAAATTAACCATAAAGCTTTAAAGTAACATGAAGATGGCAAAATAACTAAAATCCTCAACTTGGAGGCATGTTTGGCAAAAGCTCTCACTTTAGGCCATTAAAGTTTGATCTTTTAAATTGCTTGGGCACAAGAGTATGGAAGCTTGCCTATTCTTCACAAGAAAGAAGAAGAAAACTTCTACTTAAGGCATAAAGAATGTTTCTACCTTGTGTTCTTCCAAGTAGTGTAGTGTTTTGAAAGAAAATGATAGTGTTTTGAGAGAAAATGAGAGAGTGTATGTGTGTGAGCAAGGGGGCACGGTTTGGGGCTGTAAAAGGGCTGAAAATGAGGATTGTGGGTGTGTAAGGTCTTGTGTATTGATCCTAGAAGGTATTAGACACAAATAGCTAAATATTAAAATCATCAAAATACCTCTTCCATACAATTATATATGGTTGTCTATACATACACCTCACTTTACTAACCACCATGTATATGTATGTGGGTATGTGTGTGTGTATATGTAGCTATATATATCACCATTAATATATATTTATATATGTATATGAGGCTAGATTTCAAGAGTGTATTAGTAGAGATATTTTGATAAAATATAGAATAAAATCAACTAAAATCAAACAAAACCTATAAAATCTGAAAACTCTTATTTATTAAGTATTTTTATTGTTTATGTCTCAGCAAAACCGAAAGTTGGGGTTGGAGAAGTGAAAAGACCAAAATACCCCTTGTTTTGCCCTTTTTTTGAAAATTGCCCAAAAATAGAAATAAAATTCTAAAAATTCGAAAATTAATTTTTCTAAGTCAAATAAAATCTAAAATATTTATTTATATTATTATTTTCATTCTTTGATAATAATTAAGCATTTTAAAAATTAGATTTCAAATTAAGAACTTAAAGACAATATTTTTCGAAAACTACTAAAATTTCTCGGAAAATAGGTAAAAGTTGAAAATAATTTATTAATTAATTATGGGAGTTTAGAAAGAGTAAATGTATAAAATTTTAAGAATATTTGGAATTTATAATATTTTCTAAAAATTTATAATGCTTATTTGTTCGTAAATAAAAAAAAATACTTTTGAAGAATAATTTCTATAAACAATACTTCACAAAATAGTTCTAAAAGAAAATTATTCAACAAAATAATGGAGACCCAATGTATAATATAAAATATTTAAATAAAAGATTTTACCGGGTCATTATAGCCAGCGTGAGAGAGAAGAGGGAGAGAAGAGAGAATCGATTGGAATGTGAAGAAAGAAGAGAGAAAAAAGGAAAGTGAAAAAAAAAAGGAAAAAAAGGAGAAGAAAAAAAAAGAAAATGAAAAAAGAAAAAAATAGAGAGAAAAAAATTAAGTACATATACAAGGGTAATTTCATCCTTTCAATTAAAAATATGGACAAATATGGCATAGGGGATGGTGAAAATTTTTTTAAAATCATGGGGTTTATTTTGACAATTAAAAAAGCCCAGGGTTTAGCGTGCTGGTTAACTAAACCACAGGGGGACTATAGTGCATTTTTTCCTAAATATTATCTGTGATGACCCGGTAATTCTTAATATTTAAATAATTGATTTAAAATCTTTTGCTTTTTGAAAATGTTATTATTACTTTTTCTTTTCAAATTTTCGTCTGCTTTTGCGATTAACTTACAATTTGAACGGTAAAGTGTTAATTTTCGATATTAGATTACCAGTCTTGGAAAAATTCATCTATTAAATACTTAAAAGTTTTCAAAATAATATAACTAAGTATTCTAGACTTATATGAATAGAGAAGATTAATTTTGAATAAATTACCTGATTTTTCAAATTTTAGAGGAATTTGACATTCGAACATAATTTTCGAACTTTCTATGTCCTAAATTGCAATTTTCAAAAATATAACTAAAACATTGTTAATTTATGGGAAGTATACATATAATTTTTGATTTATAAAGATTAAATTTTATAATTTTGAAATTTTTCTAAATTAATTGTGAATTTTCGGATTTTATGCCCTAAAACCCTAATTATGTGCCCTAAAACCCTAATTTTAGGTTTTTAACAATAAAATAAATGAAAATTCAACTTTTATCTAAAATAAGTAGATAATTTCAGATCTTTTACAATTATGAAAATAAAACAAAATCAGATTTTGGTTGATTTTCTTTAGTATTTTATCAAAATATCCTACACTAATACAAGATGAATTTCTTCTAGAAATTATACACTTGTGTGATCTTCTATCATCTAGCTTCATGACTCATGGACTAGGGTTACACCAAGGCTAGAAATAGAGGAGGGAGGTGGAAGATTTCATTTAATTTGGCATTTAATTTTAAGCCTAGTTGGGAGATTTGCATTAAATAGGAAGATTTACATTAATTACAACTTGGTCCCCAAGTCTTGCCTTCTACCCTCATTCTCCACTATAAATAGGACCTCCCACACACTTGCCCACCCCCAAAAACGTCCACACATATACACACACTATACTCTCTCTAGTTTCTTCCACAAACATCATCCTTTCACTCTTCTTTATATCCCTTTCAAGTATAAACTAAGGTAGAAACCTACTTTGATTTCATAAGTGTTTTCTTTCCTTCTTTTAGTAGGATCTTCCTACTAGGCAAGTTTACATACTCTTGTGCCCAAGCTATGTAAAATACACAAGCTTGAATGGCCTTGAGCGATAGCTTTTGCCAAACATGCCCTCCAATTGCGGGCTTTGAGATATTTGCTTCATGTTTATATGATTTATTTGCTCTATTCATGTTGAAATGATTGTCTTGTTGTTGTGTTCATTAGATGTGATTAGTTCTTAGGATTTTCTCTTAATTTACTCTTTAATAGGTATTGTGTGTTTGTGATGTGCCTAGGAAGATTTATTAGATATTTTATGGTTAACTTGTTAGCTAGCAAATCTATGCCAATATGTTGCGAAAATATAGTAGATTACAAATCCTACTATCTTTTGTATATGATGAAGTAGTTGTTTTTTTTAAGTATGTTAAACTAATTTTCTTGCAAAAATGGTATTTTGTGAAGAAAACATATTGATCTTAAAAAGTGTTTAAAAGTAAGTTCGTAATTACATAAGTATACTAATTTTCTTATTAAACATATCAATTTTTCATAAACTTCCATGATTATGTGATTATGTGATATATTATGTGAATGGGCCCAAATGTGCCGGAGTGGTTTTGGTCTGTTCCACCCGGACATACTATTGAGTAGTCGGTTTTAAGAGTTCACACTCCCTCCATCTCCTCCTAATACCCCCCTTGGGTAGACGGAGTGTTCTACTCAAGAAGAGGGTCGTAGGAAAATATTCGGCGTATGCCCGGGATACAACCATCGGAGGATAAGGCAGGTGGGAAAAATGTGCTGGTGGTATATTCGGCATGGGTAGTCATAAGGGTCACTGTTAGGTGACGAAAGGTAGAAAAGTGCAAAATATGTGATTTATGTGCAACTAACACCCGAGCACCTTATGTAATTGAAGTATGTATTTCTACTCAACAAGTGTTGATATTGAATATGTATTATGTTTTAGATGAGACCGAAATTGTGGAAGAAGAAGAACCGTTTGAGGCATTCTATTAGAAAGAAAGATGTTAGATTCCGCTGCGTACTCGCCTTTTGATTTTACTTATCTCTTGCAAGTTGTATTATGAGACGATGTAACTTGTATTAATTTTGCATTTCGTATGTACTGAGTTTAAATAGACTTTTGTATGTACATAGTAATAATATGAATAAAGCATGGATTACCGGGGTCGTGACATTATCTCTACCTTGACTATTCAAAGCCTTATATTGACTAAAGTATTGAAGGGTATTTGTTGGAGACAATTCCAACGACCTCACGGGTGCTCATTTCTTGATAGGTTGAGAATCCATAGTGTTTGCTTGTTCAACTAAATCAGCTTCTAGTTGAAGATGTTGCTTGAACGAGATCCAAATATTTAATTTGTAATGACCCGGACTTTTTATAAAATATATATCTTTCAAATACTACACATAAGAGTTCTTTTATTTAATCATATACAACAGGGTATTGAAATAACATAACAACTATCATTTTCTTTTTGAAGTAACAAAACAGCTTTTAACAACTGCTAACTAATTCTTTACTTCATAATCCCCTATAGTACTGCCTACTATATTCTCGAAAACTCTTTCCCCTAAAATAGCATACACAAAACAGATCAATATAACAACTGAGTAGAAATTTTACTAAATAATATAAGGTGAATGTGTGTGTGAATCATAATCACATTATTTCACATATTTTCACATTTCCTTTACCCTTAGATCACACTTTCTGATCACAACTTCCTTATGTCTCTGATCACTTTTCCCTATTCCTACCTTATTCTCCAACAATATCAATACCTACCTCATTCTCCGATGGTCATATCTCGCGATTACGCCAAATTCCTACGACCTACTTTATACACGGAACACTCTGTCTATGTACGGTGGGATTAGGACCGGGGATGGCGAGAACCTTTAAGACCAGCAAGCCCGTTGCTATCCGGCCGAACTCTACCCTATCCCTGCCTAAACACATCGGGGCCCAACATGCACAATCAAGTTTTCATATATTGCACATAATTCTCCTACTTTTCACATAAATAGCTGATTTTTACCTAAAACATGTTTGGCAAAATGAGTAAGATAGGATTTGCAAAATAATTATTACAATATGATAACATGCAAACTATTCAAGCATGATAACATATGACCATAAGCAAAATATTCTAGATATGAACATGAGAGTAAGTATGAAAACTAATAAATCTAACTTCTAAAACTTATATAATTTAGTAAAATTCCTACCTTAAACTATATTTTCTTGATGTATTTATATATATATATATATATGTGTGTGTGTATATAAGAGGGATATAAAGAGGGTAATATGTATATATTTATGTAGGTGAAAATTGTGTATATTGTGAAGTGTGTGTGTGTGTGTGTGCTGTGTAAAGTGTGAGTGTGTGTGTCGTGTAAAGTGTGTGTGTTTGTGTTGTGTGTGGTGTGAAGAAAAATGAAAACATGCCCCCCCCCCCCCAATTTATAGTGTTGAGCAGGTGAAATAGCTTTATATTATTATTAAGGTCAATTTTCAATTAATGCATTCTTTACACCTTGGTTGGGTAATTAATGAAATAGTCCCAACTCATGGACGTAAGTGTCATCCTAAATATATTTAGGTGTGCCCTAAATGGTATGAATCATTCCCTAGTTAAATATGCGCCATGCAAGTATAAAAATTTCTAGAAATGTTGTTACAAGTGTAAAGGTTGAAGAATAATCCTAGAAAATATCTTTGTGTGAAATAATAAAATATATATGTGAAATCATGCAATATATATATGTATAAATTTTCGTATGTACGTATATATATATATTTATATTTTAATTTTTGAAATATATTTTTAAATTGTTAAAATGTGTAATATATATATATATAGTAGTCTATTTTCGAAAATAGTAAATATATTTTCTTAAAGATATTTATATATATTTGAGTGAAAATCAAAAAATATATATATATATATATATTGAAAAATGTATTTTGTCAAATTTTACAAATATTAAATACATTATGGAGAAATGTCTAAAAGAATATTATTTTTATCAAAATATATATATATATATATATAAGTTTTAAAAATTTCCCTTAATTTCAAAAATAATACAAAATATATATAAGAACATATTTTTGTGGAGGAATATTGATACCCATCTCCAAATTTGTCACAAGTTATTAATAGTTACAAGTAGCTATATTTATTTCCACTCATTGAAATGAAAATGACATAAAAGATTAGTATAATGAAAAGGATGGATAACTAACTAACTAATTAAAATGTGTATTTTTCATATACATACCTATATATATATATATCTATAAATGTTTGAAAATTTACTATTAGTAAATAAATGATCATACTTTATAAAATGCATGGATAATAATACACATTATTCACAATAAAGTAACATATTTGAGATAAAATCACATAATTCATATTATTGTCACATAATATTCATAGATTAATCATATAAACATTTAAATAGTATACACTTAGGCATCAAATAATATATGTATAAGTATAAAAAATGCAAGAGAAAATCGGGTCCTTACATAATTAGATAAAATAAAGAGGTAATTATACTTTACCACTTGAACTATGCGAGTTTTTGTACTTTGCAACTTCGACTTTTTTATGTTACCGATTGCCACTTAAACTTTGCATTTTTTTATCACATATAACTTAATTGGATTTTCAAATGAAAAATCTTAGCATGAGCGACAACATGTGATTTGCATGTGTTTTCATTAAGGGTATTTCTATCATTTCAAAACAAAACATTATTACCGAGTTAAATTCCTTCTTCTTCAACCTCCCATCTCTCTAGAATCCCCTTTCTTCACGCACCTCACTATCTCTCTAGAATCCCCTTTCAATAATTTCTCTTGTTTTTGTTTATGGATTTGGAGAAAGATGTGGGCCTTTCGGCTTTTTGCACCAGCCTTCATTTCCATGCTCTGCACAACTTTCCAAGAAAAGGATATCCAAGAAAATAGTGTCTGTAATGGCACCCGAGCAATCTAAGCGCAAACTTTTGACAACAGGTGAGATAAATGCTTGTGTTGGTGATGAAGTTTGAATTTTGTTGAGATTTGTCTACTAATTTCTTGGATTTTAATTGTGGGTTTTTTTTAAATTTTTAGGGTTTCTAGGTCAAATTTGGGATAACTATGACTGAGAAGATACTAGCAAGAGCTTTAGAGAAAACCCATTTGGTTCTTGGTGGGAATGTATGGGTCAATGTAAATATTTTGATGACCGATGATGTTTGTGGCCCTGGTTCCATTAGGATTTTCAAGAGGGAGTTTGGAGCAAATGCTAATGTATTTAGTACAGAGAGAGTGAGGTGTGTGAAGAAAGGGGATTCTAGAGAGAGAGATGGGAGATTGAAGAAGGACTTTAATTTGGAAATAATAATTTATTTTGAAATGTGCAAGTCACAAGTTGCCCTTCTGGCCAAAATTTTTCATCTGAAAAATGCAAGCAAGTTGCAAATGGTAAAAAATGCAAAGTTTAAGTGGTAACCGGTAACACAAAAAATTCGAGCTTGCAAAGTGCAAAACCCTGCATATGTCGAGTGCAAAATGTAATTACCTCTAAAATAAATAAAATATTAAAATCGTTCTTTTGTAAAACATTAAATCTTAATAATACTTTCTTTTTGAAAAGAAAAAATTGGATCTTTTGTACAAGTAAATTAACATAGGTAAATAAAATTAATTTATAATTAAATCAAAAAAATCAACATCGGAAACTCATGGGTAATTTTGTTGGAAAAATGATAAAAATCAATGATTGTGGTTTTAGAATGGAAATTTTGTTGAATGGTTTTATTTCGAGTCACAATTTTTTTGGTTATAAAAATAAATTTTAAAAAACTTTGAGTAATTTTTCACTACTAGAAAAACTGTTTTTTGTGACCGAATTTTGTGACCGAACACATTCAGCCACAAAAAATGGAGAGTTGTGACCGCTTTTACAAAAGAATAAAAATCTCTTCGTGACTGCCAAATCGATCACTAAAAATGGAAATTTCGGTCACAAAAAAAAAATCAAAAATAATTTTTTATTTACTAAAATTTAAATTACTATCGAATTTTGTGACCGATAATATATTTTTAATGAAACAAGATAGTCGTGACCGATATTTCGGTCACAATCAACCTTCTTTTACCAATGATATATTCGTGATCGATATTTCAGTCACTAAAATTTGAGTGCAAGGAAGAATTTTGTGACTAAAATTTTGGTCACAAAAAATCTATATCTTTAAGGAATTTGGTGGCCGAAAATTGGGTCACAAATTTTTTTTTTGCCATTTGAAGGAACATTGTGACCGACATTTCAGTCACAAAAAATCATATCTTCAAATGAAAGTTTGTGACCGAAATTTTAGTCACAAAATGTTTTCCCAAGTGAAGGAATTTTATAATCGAAAAATCGGTCACAAAAAACCATATACTTAAAGATAATTTGTCACTGAAAAATTGGTCACATGACAATCTTTTTTTTTTTTTTTAGTTTTTATGTTTGAAACCTTTTGTGACCGAAAATTCAGTCACCAAATTGTAAGTGCAAGGATGGATTTTGTGACCGATTGTTCGGTCACAAAAAATCTATCTTCTTTAAGGATTCGGTCACTAAATTTTAAGTGCAAGGAAAAATTTTGTGACCAATTTTTTGGTTACAAAAAATCTATCTTATTTATGGAATTTGGTAACCGAACATTCGGTCACTAAATTTTAAGTGCAAGGAAGAATTTTGTTTGTTCAGTCATAGGACAATCTTTTTCTTTTTAGTTTTTATGTTTGAAACCTTTTGTGACCGAAAATTCGGCCGCTAAAGTTTAAGTGCAAGGAAGAATTTTGTTTGTTTGGTCACAAAAAATCTCTCTTCTTTAAGGAATTTGGTGACTAAAAATTTGGTCACAAAATGTTTTGCCATTTGAAGGCATATTGTGACCGACATGTCAGTCACAAAAAATCATATCTTTAAAAGAAAAGTTTGTGACCGAAATTTCGGTCACAAAATGTTTTGCCAATTGAAGGAATTTTGTAGCCGAAAAATCGGTCACAAAAAACCATATACTTAAAGAATATTTGTGACCCAATTTGTTGAATGGTTTTATTTTGAGTCATAAGTTTTTTGGTTATAAAAATAAATTTTGAAAAGCTTTGAGTAAGTTTTCCTAAAAATACCACTTAAATAAATAAATAAATAAGTGCCTTCGTTAGTTGGGCTTCAAGCCTCTAACACAATGAACCTGGTGCCCCGGGAAAGTTCAATATGTTGGTCTCATTTTTGGCAAAAATACCATTCATTCATTGGATAAATTAGGTTTATCTCCCTAAAGTTATTTTTCATTGTTGTATTAAGTCTCATGATATAATATGTTCAGTTTACACTCACTGTTTGAATTTGAATTTCAACTTTAGCTTAACCAACTAAATGTATAAAATATCTCTGCTTAGTTCTTTTTGTTTTTCTTTTCTATGTTTCTTCACAAAACGTACAAAGCTTTGTTCAGTTTTCTTTAGCGAGACAAAGAGACGTAGCAAAATCTAGCAACACAACAACTATGAGTACTGATAAGGTCTGATCTTGGATGTGACATGTCTTCGAGAAGAATGAGTTTAGATTCAATAGGTAAGCTGGTAGGCTCCTCGACCTACTGAGATGGAACACACATGAACCTAGCCGGAAGTGTCTTCAGTGAAGACCTTTGATTGTCTAAGCCAACAAATGTATGAATGAGAGTATTCGTGTAGAAATTCTATAATGGAATGAACAATCCCTACCTCCCATGAATTTGCATGGGACATTTATATAGACGTGGGTGGCAAGCATCTCAAGTCCTTTAGGGCTAACGTCTATGGTCTAGGAGAACTAAGGCGTGGTGGTCCTCGCCTCTAAAATGTTAGGATTGTTATGCATCAGAAGGTAGTATATGCTCGCATACAGGGGAAGTGGAGACTAGAGAATAATTCCGAATTCCCGAATACAGTTATGTCAGATCACCTGTCCTACTCGATAAAGGAGTCAAGCAAGCCCTCATCAGAGATGCGTATCGTGGACCAAACTTTGACCTCGTGGGATGACAAACCATGCAAATGACTATGGCACGTGGTGCACTTCCACTAGTCCAAGTGGACAAATCCGATATCCCATATCAAGTAATAAGAAATAGATTACATTGATTAATGTTTCACTATCTCTTCCACAAAATAATTTGTATTTTTCTCTCCATACATTCCATTTCTTACCTTACAAGCTAAAGTGCTAAACACACATTTCTCTCATGCAATTGTGGAAGGCTTGTGCTCATCTTAGTTTATGTTTGTGCTTTTCTAGGATGAGGTGTTTGTTTGTAGTGTTTTTCTTGCGATGATTGAAGCTAATCAAAGTCCTCTACAGATTAGGGGGTTTATTTAGTGGGGGGGGGGGGGGGTTTGTGATTAGAGGATTTAATTAATATATATATATATATATATATCTGTAATTAACCAGAGTTTATTTAGTGTTTTTTATTCCACAAAACTTTAGCCCTTTGTAGATTTTTGTGCTACAATTAAATGAGATTTTATTGATTGCTTCTTTTCTTGAAATGAGGGACTCTTTGCAGACTATGCAGTGTCTAGTAGTGTTTTGTTCTTGCAATTAGTGGAAGTAATGAAAGTCCTCTGCGAACTCCATGAAATTGGTGAGGGGTGGGGGATGGGGTATCTTATATTTTTTTTCTTGTGATTAAGGAAATTGTATATAGGCATTAAAAATTTATGTCAAATATAAATTGACATGTACAATTTAAAAAAAAAATAGTTATGTTTTTATTTATATTTTGGAATCTTTCAAATTAAATAAAATATTTCATTGATAATTAAATCAAATATTTTAATGTTGAAAAATATGGAAATAAAAGTCATATCTTACAAATAAGGAATCTAGATATTGATATTTTGGTAATTCAAATTGCATCTTGTAATCAACACAATAAATTGTTATCGAATATTAAATAGCCTATCAAATCACGCCACCTTGTCAAGTGAATATGACAAAGACTCCCTCCTATACCTATAAATAGAAATATTCTATACAAGTCAAAGGCACACAACAAGAAGAGAGACACAAGAAGTAGTCTTCATTCAAGGAAGTCCTGAAGTTCTCTCAAGAAAATTCGAAGTAATCATAGCGAAGTTCCCAGTGTTCTTCACAAAGATCATCAAATTCAGGCATTCGATCCGCAATCCCACTGCTAAATCTGTGAAGTTTCTGGTATTCTTCACGAAGATCATCAAATCAAGCTGCAAAGCCTACAAATCACTTATTGAAGATCAAATCAAGTCCCAAGAAGATCAAACCGCCAAATCTGCTCCGAAAGTGTTTGAATTTCCAAGTTTCCAATTCGTGAAGGAAGAATCAAAGGATCAAATAGAGATTGTAACCCGCATTATTTTATTAAAATTCTTGAGATTTACTTTGTACAAATTTTTTCTTTCTTCTAATGACGTGAAAATTTGTGTTACAAATTTTTGGGACTCCCAGTGGGACCATCTCTACCTCGCATCTATTTCTTTCATCAAAAAGGTTTTTAAATATCAAGTGGTCACCACAACGTAGAGTTCAAGGTTGCAGCTTCATAATTCCTAAACATTGTAGCTGAAAGTTTTGGCTTCACCACAACCAATATACCCAATAAGCCATTATTACTTGAAGGTGTTGAGAAGAATTCATCACATCTTGCCGAGTCAGATGAAGATAATGGAAATGAGTAAAAGCCATCCTCTCTTAGCTCAACCACAAGCTCTTCAAGCATAGCATACGCCATGTTGATAAGCACAACAATGTTAGAAGAATAAATTGCAAACCTGGCGAAGGCTATTGAAGGAATTACCAAGCACGTTCAAAAACAAGACTCCCAATTCTTAAAGTTGATGAATAAAGTTGACCATACTAAGACTAGTCGCATCATAGAGAAGCAACCTGAGGCTCATGGCGAAGTTGAGACATCTATGGAGAAACAAGCCAATGAAAGAGAAAAGGCTTTAGCTAACGAATTGCAAATCTCTTTAGATGGTCTGATTCGTATCAACCAACTCAAGTAGTTCATCATAGGAACTTTTCAAGACAAGTTTAGTGAAAATTCCAAATCAACCATCTACATGCTAAGTGATACACCCATAGAATTGGCAACCTAAGGATGCCAGCTGGCTATTAACCTCCC
This sequence comes from Petrea volubilis, assembly GCA_026212405.1. Taxonomy (NCBI): domain Eukaryota; kingdom Viridiplantae; phylum Streptophyta; class Magnoliopsida; order Lamiales; family Verbenaceae; genus Petrea; species Petrea volubilis. The sequence goes on along the minus strand of CM047884.1, from coordinate 2,170,773 downwards.
AAGTTTATGCAATTCGGCGACAAAGACAACTCAAAGCAACATGTGGCTCATTTCATCGAGACATGCAACAATACCAAAAGCTATGGAGATCACTTGGTCAAGCATTTTGTTCGATCATTGAAAGGAAACATTTAACTTGTATACTGACTTAGAGGTTAACTCTATTTACAATTGGGGACAACTCGAGCGTGAATTTTTCAATTGCTTTTATAGTAATCGATGGAGAGTAAGTATGATTGAACTCACTAATTTTTGTCAGTAGAAAGAAAAGCATGTCATCGACTACATCAATCGTTAGAGAAATTTGAACATTAACTACAAAGATCGACTATCTGATACTTCAGCTATTGAGATGTGCACCATGAGAAATGTTCGGGCCTTCGATACATCCTTCAGGGGGTCCAACCCAAGACATTTGAAGAGCTAGCTACTAAATTCCATGACATGGAGTTGAGCATGCTGACAAGTGGATTTGAAGAGTCATCCATCCAAAAGCCTTGAAAGTTCAAAGACAAGCAAAAAGTCAACAAAGAGGGTAAGTTATTTCTCAAAGTTCAAACTAAAGAAGCATGATAGTATAAATAAATGACAAGATCGATAAAAAGAGGGACGTCAATCAAGAAAGAGGATGGAGAAAATTGACTTTGAAAAAGACGTGAGCCAAAGAGTATCCGTTCCTCAATTCAGATGTCTTTGGCATATTTGATGTTTTGCTCGATACAAACCTAATTGAATTGCCTGAAATGTAGTGACCTGATGAAATTGGTGGGAGTGGTGATCCAAAGTACTGCAAATATAGAATACCCGATTCATGATTGCTTCGTATTCAAAGACAACGTGATGTAATTGGCTCAACAAGGAAAGATCACACTCAAAGAAGACAATGTTGCAACAAACCAACCATAACTAGTAGCAGCTCGATGAAACTAGTAGGACTGGTGATCCAAAGTATTGCAAATACCACTACTTGTTGGGACACCCGATTCTTGATTGCTTCGTATTCAAAGATAATGTATTGTAATTAGCTCAACAAGGAAAGATCTCGCTCGAAGAAGACAATGTTGCAATAAACATGATCATAACTAAATCTACTACAAGGATGCTTAAGCAATTTCATAAAGCATAAGGTATAACAAGTGAAGAAGAATTTTTTGATAAGAAGGATCATCCCGATGCCATAGGTGATGAGTGTATACTAGCAATGTCCTTTATCAATATAGATCTGTTGTAAGGCTCCCAATAAGAAGTGAGGCAATGCTCCTTGATACGAACATAAATTATCTGAAACTACACAAAAAAATGCTCTTTGATACGAGCATAAACTGTTTGAATTTTTTTTAAAAAAAGTTAAAATACTCCTTAATACCAGCATAAACTCTCTGAAATTGAAAAAGAAAAAAGAGAAAAATTAAAATGCTCTCTTATAAGTGCATAAACTATCAAATGCTCCTTAATCAGAACATAAACTATCTCAAATTTTTCAAAGTAAAATCCCCCAAGCATTTATTGACAAGAGTATAAGAGGTCTAGAAAACAAATCCAAGTGATGACTCATTGATGCAAGTATAAACGATCTATAAATTCAAGTTCAAGCAATGACTCCTTGATATGAGTATAAACTATCTAACAAATTCAAATTCAAATTCAAATAAACACTCCATGATAAGAGTATAAACTATCTCCAAATTCAATGAAGACTCCTTGATACGAGTGTAAACTATCTACAAATTTAAGTTCAAGTGATGACTCTTTAATACGAGTATAAACTATCTAACAAATTCAAATTCAAATGAAGACTTCATGATACGAGTGTTAACTATCTCCAAATTCAAATGAAGGCTCCTTGGTATAAGTTTAAACTATCTACAAACTAATGTTTAAGTACACCTTGATATGTGTATAAACTATCTACAAATCCAAATAAAGACTCATTGATATGAGTTTAAATTAGATAAGTTCAAGTATGCTTTGGACTAACTTTCCCAAGAAATGATTTCAAAACTCATTCACATGTCCTTATCTATCAAAGGAGATGAATGTGAACAAGTCTCGAGGAGGCAATTTGTATGTATTAAAATTTTAGCCCAAACATAAGTTGACATGTAATCAATTAAAACTTTATTTATATTTTGGAATCTTCCCAATTAAATTATAAAATTAAATAAATTTTTTAATTGGTGATTAATCAAATATTTTCATGTTAAAAAATTTGACAATAAAAGTCATATCGTGCAAATAAAGAATCATGATATTGATATTTTGGCAATTCAAATCACGTATTGTGATCAAGACAGTAAATTGTTACAAATTATTGAATGGCCTGTCAAATCATGCCACCTTGTCTGGTGAATATAGCAAGAGACTCTTCCACACTTATAATTTATAAATAGGGGTCTCTTAACAAGTTAAAGACACATGACAAGACGAGAGATACAAAGAGTCTCCATTCAAGAAGTCTCGAAGTTTTCTTAAGAAAATTCGAAGTGATCAAAGCAAAGTTCTTGGTCCTCTTCACGAAGAACATCAAATCCATGCATTTGATCTACAATCCAGGTGCTAAACTGGCAAACCAATAATTTTCCAAGTCAAATACACCACGATCAAGGCGAAGTTTCCAACGTGAGTTACGAAGATCATCAAAGACGTTTGGTTCGTAATCAAGCTACGAAGCCTACGAATCACATTATTGATGATCAAATCAAGTCCCAAGAAGCTTAAACCACTAAATCCGCTCTGAAAATGTTTGAATTTCTAAGTTTCCAATTCATAAAGAAAGAATTAAATTATCAAATAGAGATTGTAACCCGCATTCTTTTATTAAAAATCTTGAAATTTACTTTGTACGGATTTTTCCTATCTTTTAATTCAATAGACATGAGTGATTTAAGTCTATTATTGTTTTTTCATTTTCTTTTTCTGGTTGTTGATATATCTAGTGATTAATGAATGTTCTTTGTCAATTCTGTTTATATATATATATATATATATATTTACACACACACATACATATATATATATATATATATTGTAATTCCTATTTTGTTTTGTTTATTGTGTAAAGGTTAGTTGGGTATGATGGGTATTTGAATAGAAGAAGGTTAAAGAGCTTTGTCTGCCCTCGTTACTCATGTATATCTAATATCTCAGTTGGATATTCTTTTTATCATTAACCATTAAGGATAACACGATTCATGGCGATTAACGTCTCTTTTAATTTTTTCAAAAAAAGTATTGATTAAAGTACAATATAAATACAATGAGAATTTTTAACGTACTAAAGAAATATTATAAATGAATAAAAACTAATAAAATTATTAACTTTATTATTATTATTATTATTATTATTATTATTGTTCTTGTTGTTGTTGTTATATATCACACTGAAAATTTTGCGAGATATGACTTAAAATTTTGACATGATCAAATATATATGTTTATGTTTTAAAAATAAATTTATAAATATTTGACAGTAGTTTTTACTTGCTTTCAATATTTACAAATAAAGAGTTGTGCGTATGTACTATGAGCACATATATTTATTAACATTTATATTTACTTAAAGATATATAAGTATTTATTACATTTTTTTATCAAAATATTTCTAGTAGTTCTTTTCTTCATTATTAATCGGCATAATTATATAAAACCATTATGTAAAAACCCCCTATGTATGGTTTAACAAAATTGCTGAAAATCCCTTATCATTTAAAAATGGGCAAAAAATTCCCCGTGGTTTAGAAAACATTGCACACGCGCCCTCGCTGTTAGTCCTCCTTTGATAGTGTTAAATTTTTTATGAAATGCCCATTATACCCCTATTAATATGAACAGTTGGATCTAAATTTAATAAATGAACGCTTAAGATGTTTTTGAATATGAAAATGTAATTTTTAAATAAAAATAAATCAAATTATATGTAATATATACAAATAATAAGTATAGGTTAGGTATATATACATAAAAAAACACACACACACACGCGTATAATATATACACACACATCAATACACATTTTAATATACATATAGATTAACATACACACACACACACGCACGTACGCACGCACAATAATAGTAACACATATAAACACACACACGCAAACTCACACAGACAGGAAAACACACATAATCACAAACATGCCCACACACAGAGATAAACACACACACACACACACACACAGAGAAATTAGCATTTACAGTCACACATATAATAAGTGCACACATAGACACAGGAATACACCCAGATACACACGCACGGATCTAGCCATGGTTGTAGGGAAATGGCCTCCAAAAATACATACCCTTACAGATGCACATATGTAAGGACCCGTATTCTCACTCCCATTATGAATAGATATATATATTTTTTTTATGTGTTTAGTTTATATTTATAGGAATATGTTTTCATAATGTTAATACCTTGTGTTTCATGTTCGTTTTCGCCACTGTACAAGTTAGGGTTATTTCTTGTCCTAGTGCAGCATCATATAAACTATATAATTCATGAAAATATATGTACACACACAGATATATATATATATATATATGTGTGTGTTTGGTTTTGAGTAATAAGATTTAGAAAATTTTTGGAAAAACCCTAAAGAAAGCCTAAAATTACATTTTCTACTCCTAAATGATATTTTCTTCCATAAATATGTAAAATAAGAAAACAACTTATAAATTTTCAGCTTTTCACTAAGGGTGGACGTTTTTAAGATGTAAGAAACATAAAAATATTTTATACTTGGTAGAAAATCATTCTCAAGTCTTCATTCTTCAAGTAATGATGATTATGAACAAGTGTACATACACTTGTAAAATCTTTCTTCAAGTAATGATGATTATGAACAAGTGTACATACACTTGTATAATCCCTTCTAGATGTAGTTATACATGTATGGTCCAAATTAGCCTAGACTAACACTTAAGCTACTTAGATTAAATACTTGGCTAGTTAGGGTAATAATTAGAAAATGACTTAAGGCTATTTTAATGTTATGTCTTGTATGAAATATTACTTGGAAAATACCAAAAACCACACCCACACTCTATAAAAATCACCACATACAACTAAAAAAAACGTGCACTCTTCCTCTTATACTCTCTTGCCTTCATCTCTTTTCAATTTCATCACAAATTTCAACCACTTTCAACCTTGTACTTCCATTCAACCCTTAAACTACAAAAAGGTAGAAATTTTCCTATGGCATGAGTAAGGGTTAAGTTTTTCTTAATTTCTTAGCATGTTATCTTTCCTATAAGACCTAGGAGGTCACCACAAGTTGGTTTCCATCTTGGGTTTAAGGGATTTTAAGATGTGTTGGTTCTATACGTACATAGTGTGCATATGATGTTTCTATGAGCATGTTAGGTTAAAATCCTTGAATATGCATGCTGGAAATTATTGTAAATATGCTTAAGTGATGCTTGAACTCTAGATTATCATGTTTTATACCTTGTTAGAGTCTTGTTTATGTGCTAGAAGCTAAAATTTTAAGTTATGAAAGCTGAAAATTCAAGTTGTGCATATGCTGGAATTACTGTTCATGCAGAAACTCTTATTTTCAAAGCTGAAAAGTTTGATTTTTGTACGACTGAAAAATACGAAAATTTCAAACCAAAAATCTGGTTTATATACTTTAAATTCAGTGTAGAATAAGCTGTAGAAACAGGTTTTAAAAAGCTGGAGGTTTGGATTGCGAAAGCCGGAAATTTCAAAAGTTGCGCACTAAATCGTTTCGCGTCGCAGTCTGAAAGTTTCAGGTTTCGTGAACTGAAAATCTGGAAATTTATACTCCAAAAGTCTATTTCACAACCTTGGGAATATATGTGTGGATGTCCAGTAGGTTTTAAGTTGGAATTTTAGTAGTAGAAAGTTAAAAAAAAATTCAGTTCAACGTTGTAAATGTCGATTTCGCAAAAACTGGAAATTTGGGTACTTTATGTTGAATTTGAGCTAAATCAGTGTATATTATGATGAACTTGTGATTTTTATGTGTTGGAATTATGTGTGTAAGGGCCCTATATGTGTTCGGTATGGATGGGGCTAGAGTTCGGCCGGGCGGCAATGGGCTTGCCGGTCTTAAACCAGTTCTCGCCATCCATGCCTATTCCCATCTTGCATGAACGGAGTGTTCCATGTATTGGTTGTGGGTCGTAGGTTTTCGGCATATACTCGAGATATGACCACCGGTGTGTTTAGGATGGGTGGGAGTTTCGGTTGGAAATTGGTTTACGGCACGGCGAGATAAGGTAGCCACCCTTCGAGGTGGAAAACAACGGTAACAATATGATTGGATTGTGTTGCTCTCTTAGAGCTGAAATTTATGTGATTTGATCAAGAATTGAAATTTTGTGTGTTTTTATGATACTATGCAATTTCACACGAACATCTCATGTCTTATGTGAATTTCTACTCAACATGTGTATATATATGTTGACGTTACTTTCTATTATGTTTTAGCTGGATTTGAGACACAGGAAGATAGGATCGAGGAAGACTTAGGAGGGCGCTTCAAGGCTTTTAGTTAGTTATGTATGCGTTGTGCTAGAGACTTGGTAGTTAAGTTATCTATATGTTGTGTATATGTAATAAATGACGTTTGTAAATTTATCTTATGGAATATTAGTACGTGTGTTTGATTTCATTATGTTATAAAATAGCATGTTTTGTGAGATGGTTTAAATAGATGTTTTCATAATTAGCTGGAGGTTTCGGAGCGTTACAGATGGTATCAGAGCAATAGGTTTTGGGATGTACAAATTTTTTTTTTATGAATTGTTTAAGTTTTGAACTTGTGTGTAGGAATGACCTATTCTGGAGAATCATCTACTCGTAGGTCAAGGTATCCGTGCGGAGCCTCTCGAGTTTCCTCAGTCCGTGTTCACCCACCTCAAGTGGATGAGCTTCTTGTAGAGCTACGGTTACTTGAAGAGGAACACGAGAAGTTGCAAGAGGAGTTGTATCACACGAGCCTTAGTTTAGAAGGCGCACAGAACCACATTTATCAGATCCATCAGCACTACCAAAGCACTCTTGGGTTTGTGTACATCATGGTTAGAGATCTCCTAGGAGTTATTGAAGAGAACTTGTTGCCGAAACCGAACCCGGACGTAGTGAACATCAATTCCGGGGATGGTAGTAGACTTGCGCCATATGATCTTGACTAGGATAGATGGTTAACTTTTGGAAGATGGTTTAGCCTTTGGAAAGCATAGGAAACATCGTAGTGTTTTGGCTAGTAGGTTGAGTAGGCGGTGCTTGCGGCTAGTATGTTTTTTTTTTTTTTATATACACACTAGGATAGTGTGCGTTTTGCGTTTGTATGTGTAACGTTTATGTATATATAGGTTATGTAACTCCTATGTATATGAAATAAACGGGCTTTGTTTAATGTTACTAAACTGATTTTGTTTAATGTAGATGTCAAATAGGCGAACACGAATCAACAATGGAAATTCGGATGGGCAACTAACGGCCATTGTCGAACGAATCACCACCCTACTCGAAAATCAAAATAATCATAATCATAATCATGTGGAGACCACCAATGATGCCATTGCCAATTTCCTTAAGTTGGGACCTCCGAGTTTTAAGGGAGAACCGGATGATGTTAAGGCCACCAATTGGTTGGAGGCCATAGAAAAGGTTTTTGAAGTCGTGTCGTGTGGAGAGGAGAAAAAAATTATCTTAGCCACTTTTAGGCTGGAAGAGGATGCGAGACACTGGTGGAAACATGTTAGTCAGAAGTGGGAAGAAACGAGGGTTCCGCGTACGTGGGCTAACTTTGTCCAAGAATTCAACAAGCAATACATCCCTCGGGTCGTACAAGAGAAAAGAGAAAGAGAGTTTTTAAATCTAGAACAACGAGAGTTAAGTGTGGCCCGATATGAGGCGATGTTTACTCGATTAGCTAGGTTTGCTCCTTATTTCATCGAAAGTGAAGAAAGGAAAGTTTGGAAATTTATTGGCGGTCTAAGGATGGAAATCCAAGATAAGTTGGCCGCGGTACAGATGCCTACGTATGTGGTGGCAGTGGAAACTGCCCTGAAAGTCGAAAGCACGATGGAACAACTAAAAGTTAAGCGTGGACAGTTTGTAAGGCCTTCGCCTTCGGGAGGTCAGGGAGGAAGGAATTTTGGAATGAGCAATAAAATTGCCAAGACTAGTTTATCCGGTCCCCGGACGAATCCTACTAATTTCTCAGCACAGAAAAACATCACATGTACTTATTGTGGAAAGCCTAACCATACTGAAAGCCAATGCTGGCGTAAAGCAAAGAAATGCACCCGATGTGGAAGTGCCGAGCATTTCATCAGAAATTGTCCGCAATTGGGAACACCACCGGTTTCATCTCAAGAAAAGACCGGTAAGGAAGGCGTGAATCGCATGAGCAAGCCTTGGGTCCAAGGCAAAGTGTTCGCAATAAACCAAGAGAAAATTTCTGAACCTACGGTGGTGGAAGGTACGCTTCCAGTTTGCCGACATTTAGCTAAAGTATTGATTGATCCTGGATCCACACATTCCTATATATCGTTTGATTTCTTTTCGAGTTTAATGTTGCAACCTAAAGTTTTACCTTACGAGTTAGAAGTGAGTACTCCGATGGGAACTTCATGGAAGACTGATCGGATTTGTGAGAATTGTGAAGTGGTAGTAGGTGGGAGAACTCTGAATGCCAATTTAGTTTTGTTGCCTATAAATGCTTTTGATGTTATATTGGGCATGGATTGGTTAGCCGCACATTACGCCCAAATAGACTGCCATAATAAAGTCGTTCGACTATGTATACCTGATTGTCCAGTAGTCGAGATAAGAGGAAATAAAGTTTCCCCATCAATACCAATCATTTCGGCCATAAAAGCACGTCAGTTGCTCAGAAAAGGGAATGAGGCGTTCTTGGCATACGTACTTAATAAACAGGAGGAGAAAAAGAAAATAGAAGATGTTTCAGTTGTAAAGGAGTTCGTAGATGTTTTCCCTGATGATCTACCGGGTTTACCACCACATAGGGAAATTGATTTCGTCATTGAATTACTACCTGGAACAGCACCTATTTCCAAAACTCCTTACAAAATGGCTCCTGCCGAGTTGAAAGAGCTTAAAACCCAATTAGAAGAATTGCTTGATAAAGGATTTATTCGGCCAAGTTTTTCACCTTGGGGAGCCCCGGTTTTGTTTGTCAAAAGAAGGATGGAACCTTGCGACTGTGTATCGATTATCGATCCCTTAACCAAGTTACCATCAAGAATAAATACCCACTGCCAAATATCGAAGAACTATTTGATCAATTACAAGGAGCGTCCATGTACTCTAAGTTGGATTTGAAATCTGGATACTATCAAGTCAGAATTCGAGAAGAAGATATAGCTAAAACAGCCCTCAACAGTCGCTATGGACATTATGAATTTGTAGTCATGCCCTTCGGACTAACCAATGCACCTGCTACTTTTATGGACTTAATGAATCGGGTGTTTCAACCCTATTTGGATCAGTTTGTCGTGATTTTTATAGACGACATTTTGGTGTACTCAAAGTCTGAAGACGAGCATAAAGAGCACTTAAGGATAGTATTGCAAACCTTGAGAGAAAGAAAACTTTATGCGAAATTCAGTAAGTGTGATTTTTGGTTAAAACAAGTAACCTTTCTTGGACACATTATCTCACAAGAGGGAATTTCGGTGGACCCAGATAAAATAAAGGCAATTACAGAATGGAAACAACCCACAAATGTAACCGAAGTGCGAAGCTTTTTAGGGTTGGCAGGTTACTATCGGCGGTTCATTGAAAACTTTTCCAAGATTGCTCGTCCTTTGACAAGGTTACTCCAATTGAAGGTAAAGTTTGTATGGGACCAACAGTGTGAAGCCAGTCTCCAAGAATTAAAGAACCGACTAGTTACGGCCCCCATATTAACTCTACCAAATGGAAGTGATGGGTTTGTAATCTATACGGATGCGTCTAAAGAAGGACTTGGCTGTGTGCTGATGCAAAATGGAAAAGTCATCGCCTATGCCTCCCGAAAACTCAAACCTTACGAGGAGAATTACCCGACTCATGATCTGGAACTTGCTGCCGTGGTGTTTGCCTTAAAGAAATGGCGACACTATTTATATGGAACCTCTTTTGAAGTCTTTACAGATCACAAGAGTTTAAAATACCTGTTCTCACAAAAGGAATTGAATATGAGGCAAAGACGATGGATCGAGATGATCATGGATTTTAATTGTAATATCCAATATCATCCAGGGAAGGCCAATGTGGTTGCTGATGCATTAAGTAGAAAACCTAAATTGGCATGTCTGATGATGCGCGAATGGAATTTGTTAGAAGAAATTTCCGAATGGAATCCGAACAAAAGGAAGTCCAGAATGATCCTCTCCCACTTACAAGCCCAACCTGCTCTAATACAGAAGATTAAAGAGAAGCAAGCAGAAGATAATGGATTGCAAAGAATAAAGGGTGAAATCAGCCATGGGCAAAGGACAGAATTCACTTTGTCATCTGATGGAATAGTAAGATTTCGAGACAGAATATGTGTTCCCGATGATAACGAGTTGAAGAGAGAAATCTTAGAAGAAAATCACAAATCCAGATATACAATCCACCCGGGGATAACTAAAATGTATAAGGATGTGAAAAAGCAATATTGGTGGAATAATATGAAAAGGGAAATAGCGGAGTTTGTAGCAAAATGCTTAACTTGTCAGCAAGTGAAGGCTATTCACCAGAAACCTTTTGGAGTATTACAGCCCTTACCTATACCCGAGTGGAAGTGGGAGCACATTACTATGGATTTCGTCATGGGACTACCTCGAACATCAAAAGGCCATGATGCGATTTGGGTAGTAGTTGATAGACTCACAAAAAGTGCGCATTTTATGGCATTCTCTAAGACTTGTTCCTTGGACAAAATGGCTGAACTATATAAACAGGACATAGTCAAACTTCATGGCGTCCCAGTAAGCATAGTCTCCGATAGAGATCCTCGGTTCGTTTCCAAGTTCTGGCAAGGATTGCAAAATGCTTTGGATACTAAGTTAAATCTTAGCACAGCTTTTCATCCTCAAACAGATGGACAAACCGAAAGAGTTATACAGATTCTTGAAGATATGCTCCGGGCATGTACCATCGATTTTGGAGGTAGTTGGGATCGACATTTAGCACTGGCGGAGTTTGCTTATAACAACAGTTACCAATCCACAATCGGTATGGCACCATTTGAAGCTCTATATGGACGAAAATGTCGGTCTCCAGCTTGTTGGAATGAAGTCGGTGAAAACAAAATCATTGAGTCCGAACTAGTACGAGAAACCACTGAAGCCATTAACCTCATTCGAAAACGCATGACAATCGCCCAAAGTCGACAAAAGAGTTACGCAGATAGACGGCGTAAAGACTTAGAATTCGAAAAAGGGGACTTTGTGTTTCTCAAGGTTTCACCCAGAAAAGGGATCCTAAGATTCGGGAAAAAGGGAAAGTTAAGCCCAAGATATGTTGGCCCGTTTGAAATTTTAGAACGGATAGGAAAGGTGGCCTATAAACTCGCCTTACCTACAAGCCTATCTGCAGTTCATAATGTGTTTCATGTATCCATGCTTAAAAAGTATCACCCGGATCCTTCTCATGTGATAAATCACGAATCCCTTGAAATAGATAAGGATTTGACATATGAGGAAGAACCTGTTCACATTCTTGAAGTAAAAGAAAGAACCCTGCGAAACCGTTCCATTCCTATAGTCAGAGTTTTGTGGAAATATCATAACCTTGAGGAAACCACATGGGAAAGATTAGAAGACATGATGGACAAATACCCACATCTCTTTGACTAGCAAGGTCGAATTTCGAGGACGAAATTCCTTTAAGAAGGGGAGGATGTAAGGACCCGTATTCTCACTCCCATTATGAATAGATATATATATTTTTTTTATGTGTTTAGTTTATATTTATAGGAATATGTTTTCATAATGTTAATACCTTGTGTTTCATGTTCGTTTTCGCCACTGTACAAGTTAGGGTTATTTCTTGTCCTAGTGCAGCATCATATAAACTATATAATTCATGAAAATATATGTACACACACAGATATATATATATATATATATGTGTGTGTTTGGTTTTGAGTAATAAGATTTAGAAAATTTTTGGAAAAAACCCTAAAGAAAGCCTAAAATTACATTTTCTACTCCTAAATGATATTTTCTTCCATAAATATGTAAAATAAGAAAACAACTTATAAATTTTCAGCTTTTCACTAAGGGTGGACGTTTTTAAGATGTAAGAAACATAAAAATATTTTATACTTGGTAGAAAATCATTCTCAAGTCTTCATTCTTCAAGTAATGATGATTATGAACAAGTGTACATACACTTGTAAAATCTTTCTTCAAGTAATGATGATTATGAACAAGTGTACATACACTTGTATAATCCCTTCTAGATGTAGTTATACATGTATGGTCCAAATTAGCCTAGACTAACACTTAAGCTACTTAGATTAAATACTTGGCTAGTTAGGGTAATAATTAGAAAATGACTTAAGGCTATTTTAATGTTATGTCTTGTATGAAATATTACTTGGAAAATACCAAAAACCACACCCCACTCTATAAAAATCACCACATACAACTAAAAAAAACGTGCACTCTTCCTCTTATACTCTCTTGCCTTCATCTCTTTTCAATTTCATCACAAATTTCAACCACTTTCAACCTTGTACTTCCATTCAACCCTTAAACTACAAAAAGGTAGAAATTTTCCTATGGCATGAGTAAGGGTTAAGTTTTTCTTAATTTCTTAGCATGTTATCTTTCCTATAAGACCTAGGAGGTCACCACAAGTTGGTTTCCATCTTGGGTTTAAGGGATTTTAAGATGTGTTGGTTCTATACGTACATAGTGTGCATATGATGTTTCTATGAGCATGTTAGGTTAAAATCCTTGAATATGCATGCTGGAAATTATTGTAAATATGCTTAAGTGATGCTTGAACTCTAGATTATCATGTTTTATACCTTGTTAGAGTCTTGTTTATGTGCTAGAAGCTAAAATTTTAAGTTATGAAAGCTGAAAATTCAAGTTGTGCATATGCTGGAATTACTGTTCATGCAGAAACTCTTATTTTCAAAGCTGAAAAGTTTGATTTTTGTACGACTGAAAAATACGAAAATTTCAAACCAAAAATCTGGTTATATACTTTAAATTCAGTGTAGAATAAGCTGTAGAAACAGGTTTTAAAAAGCTGGAGGTTTGGATTGCGGAAAGCCGGAAATTTCAAAAGTTGCGCACTAAATCGTTTTCGCGTCGCAGTCTGAAAGTTTCAGGTTTCGTGAACTGAAAATCTGGAAATTTATACTCCAAAAGTCTATTCACACCTTGGGAATATATGTGTGGATGTCCAGTAGGTTTTAAGTTGGAATTTTAGTAGTAGAAAGTTAAAAAAAAATTCAGTTCAACGTTGTAAATGTCGATTTCGCAAAAACTGGAAATTTGGGTACTTTATGTTGAATTTGAGCTAAATCAGTGTATATTATGATGAACTTGTGATTTTTATGTGTGGAATTATGTGTGTAAGGGCCCTATATGTGTTCGGTATGGATGGGGCTAGAGTTCGGCCGGGCGGCAATGGGCTTGCCGGTCTTAAACCAGTTCTCGCCATCCATGCCTATTCCCATCTTGCATGAACGGAGTGTTCCATGTATTGGTTGTGGGTCGTAGGTTTTCGGCATATACTCGAGATATGACCACCGGTGTGTTTAGGATGGGTGGGAGTTTCGGTTGGAAATTGGTTTACGGCACGGCGAGATAAGGTAGCCACCCTTCGAGGTGGAAAACAACGGTAACAATATGATTGGATTGTGTTGCTCTCTTAGAGCTGAAATTTATGTGATTTGATCAAGAATTGAAATTTTGTGTGTTTTTATGATACTATGCAATTTCACACGAACATCTCATGTCTTATGTGAATTTCTACTCAACATGTGTATATATATGTTGACGTTACTTTCTATTATGTTTTAGCTGGATTTGAGACACAGGAAGATAGGATCGAGGAAGACTTAGGAGGGCGCTTCAAGGCTTTTAGTTAGTTATGTATGCGTTGTGCTAGAGACTGGTAGTTAAGTTATCTATATGTTGTGTATATGTAATAAATGACGTTTGTAAATTTATCTTATGGAATATTAGTACGTGTGTTTGATTTCATTATGTTATAAAATAGCATGTTTTGTGAGATGGTTTAAATAGATGTTTTCATAATAGCTGGAGGTTTCGGAGCGTTACAACATACGCACAAATATATACAGATACTAACAGATCTGGACATGGTTGCGTTCGTGTGTGGCTGTGGTAGCGAGGGAGAAAGGATGATGATGAAAAGAGGGAGGAAAAAAAAGGAAAAAGAAAGGATTACCATTAATCCAATGGCGACTCTCAAGGAAGCAGATGGTGGTTAACGAATAATGAAGAAGGAAAAGATAAAATGAAAAATCAATTTCTTTGTTTTTTGACAAAGAAGAAAAAAAATTAAGGATGAGCAGCGTCGGGCGACATCTCCGGCGAAGGCTGATGGTGGTATATGGTGGTTGATGGTCAAGAGAGAAGAAGGGAAATAAAATGAAAATTCGAATTTTTTTTTTGGCAGAAGAGAAAACCAAAAAAAAAAAAATTAAAGGAGAAAAAAAATGTTATAGAAAGATTTCTTGTTATTATATAAAATTTATGTATTAAAAATAAAAATATATAATATATTCATAATTTTTTTGACATTGTTTTGATCATTAGATTGTTTTATTAATTGTTTACATAAAAAAAAATACTTTTTGAAGATAGTTAAAATAGAAAAAAGGGAGCTTATACTGCAATTCATATTTTTAAAAATAAAAGAAAAATTAGTTTGATTAAACTAAAAATAAAAATAATGATAGATTTTAGATTATTTTAAATTTTAATAAATTGAAGTGTCTTATTGGCAATATTAGATAAGTATATATGAAAATTGAAAAAAAAATGGGATTATAAAAGTCAATACACTTGCATTTGAAGTCCTATGAGCATTTCGGTCAATTTGACCACCTTGTAAAAGTTAAAAGAGATTGAATTACACGCATCTCCACGCTAAGGGCGTGTGCATTGCACCCTTAGTTATCTTGGAATAATGTGCATAATTCTAGAAAATACATGGAATTTTTTGTTTATTTTTAAATCATATAAGATTTTCAGCAACTTCGCTACACTATAGGGGGGTTTTATGTAATTTTGCCTTATTGATTTAGCATATGTTAAAATATTTTTTTTAAAAACGTCTATTAAAAGAATAAATACTAATTAAAATTTGTGTATGCACATACTTCAAGAAAAAAGGATGTCTTTTATACCATTTCAGGATCAAATATATTGAAATTAAATATGTCACTATAGATTCTTTGGATCATATGTATATATTTTAAGATGATATTTAACTAATAATCATAAATCTTTATATCAAGTCTAAAGCTCATTCAAATATACTTTCTTGTAATAAAATTTGATTGAATTAATTTTTAATTGTATGTAAGTCAGTGTTGTATGGATAAATGATAAATATAAAATGGAATAAAGACACTTTAACCCCCAAACTATTGTGTCTTTTGCACAAGCCATATGAACTTTACGAGTAGCACTTTACCATCTGAATTTTACATTTTTACACTTAACCCCCTAAGATCGTTTTCTAGCAATAAAAGTGAATGGGAAATAGAACACATGTTCTTATGCGAGAGGTCACTTATTGCCGGAAAATGACCAAAGGGGGTTAAGTGTAAAAACTGTAATGTTCAGATAGTAAAGTGCAATCGTAAAAATTTGTATGGCAATGTGCGAAAAGAACCATAGTTGGGGATGTTAAGTGTTTTTGTCCCATATAAAATAACTTATCTATCATTCTTACTTCTTATTATATGCGTGAATCTTTTTGTTTATATTAGATTAAAAATTAGTGAGTGCACCTTGTTCTACCATGGTTCTACTTATTCATACCACTATTCTCCATCATAGCACCATTACTACTCCATTGATTTTAACATAGTAAAGTTGAAAGTTATGTTACGTTACATTATTTCCACCATATCCACCGCCATTATAATGTCTATATGTTTATGAAATCCTTCATTATTTTCATCACAATCTTTGCACAAGTACCTTCACCCCATCTTCACCACTATGTCATCTCCTTCACCAATATTATTAAATACTGTTAGAATTTGGGTTGGAAATAGAAAATATCACATATGTAATCTATGTTTTAAAGATTTCTATTGCCCTTACTACTAATGGTTTGATAGAGGCTATAGGCAATACACGTCCAGGATATATGTCAAGCCTCTAGAATAATTGTTTCGGCAATAGCAATTTACTGAAAATCAAAGTGAATGTTTCTATGTGAATGATGATTTGACAAAGCAGAAATGGGATATATTTATACTAATCAGGTATTTAAGGTTGATTTTATTGTTTTCGTAACCTTCAGCTATTTCAAGTCAATGGCCTGAGCATTACAACTAGCAAATATATAATGAATGTAATTCCAACAACTTTTAAAAGCAACTTTTCAATTCTTGAAATTGTATACTTTGAACTAATAAACTGATTCAAATCAAATATTTAATTATCAATATTTAGATTATTTGCAACTGACTTAATTTGACTCAAACCCAAGACAAAATGACAAGCTCTTGGCTTGGCGATGATGCGCAAGTGCAAAGTGCGCCTAAAGCGCCAATGCGACTAAGCAATGTGAACGTAACCCTGGCGCAGGCGATGCGGTGCCACATGTGACCTATCCAGTCAGCTCTTAAGTTCTACAATCAATATTGGTAATAACATCATGCTTATAAGGCAATAATATTATTTAGTAAACTCAATGTGGGATAAAAGATTTCAATTTTGCAAACGAACTATACACCTTTTCATATATGCCCTTAGATTGCAAGGTGTAAATCAACAATACACCTCATATGTTGTAGCCACTATTTTAACCACAACTTCCACTAGCACCTCGACCTTTACCTTCACCTTCATTGTCGCCTCCTCTTCATTGCCTCATATAGAGTAACTTATACACTAAATCACAACCATGTTGGAATACCTTTAAAAAATGGTAGGAAAATATACTATTATTTTAAATTAGGAAAAATTATACTTGCCACACAAACTTTATGTGTTTTTATAGTTTTCTACTTCAACTTTTCGGTGTTATTGGTTGCCACGTAAATTTTGCATCATTTTATAGTTTGCAACCTAATTGAATTTCTGAACGAAAATCCTAACTGGAGCAGCAACACATGAGTGGCATATGTTATCATAAATTTTGTTTGTCTATACAATTTTTGAATATATATTTAATACAATAACTGAAAAATGTTGTGTAGAGTTTTTCTATTTTATTTAAATAATTCAGAAATTGTGAGATTCTTTGCAGTAAATTTTATTAATAGTTTTTTTTTTTCAAGAACTTGCTATTTTTTTCTTTGTTAAGGTTTCATCGTGTCCTTAAAGATTTTGGGTTTTGTTGTATCTACTTCTCTTTGTTGTATAGTATTTTCTTTATAAAACTTGTTATGTTTTTTCCTTTCCTAATTTAGTCCTCATTCAATGCAAAGTTTGTGGGACATAATTTCTCCACTTATAATTTTTATATTATTTTTTTTATTTACATATTTGTGATCTTCCTATTTCTATATTATTTATTCACTAAAATATGGTATAAAATTTACCTCCTTTTTTCAAATCAACGTAATTAGTTAAAAAATAGTCAAAAATTTCTACTCATAAGTCATCTTTGGTGTAATTTGTCTATTAAATTTTTAATATTAAAAGTACAATAAAATTAAAATTCTTAAGTTTTCAATTGATTAAATAAAAGATTTCAAAGAAACCTTTGATTTATCATTGACTTAAACACACATGATATCTTGTTAAAAAGTTAAATACACACAATATACAAACTACAATATAAAATAATACATACAATACTCAATATATAAGAATACAAAATTGTTTTACTAAATTCTTCAACATATATCATTGGTTTCATGGGTAGTGGTTAGCACTTTGGACTTTGAATCCAGCGACTTGGGTTCAACTCCCGGTGGGACCTCATCTCTCTAGTGATGCAACAAACCAAAATTAAAAATATTTTAGAAGTAGACTCTTACATTAATTAAAGAAATTTGATTAGTCTAAAATTTAAGAGTAAAAGTAAAATCCTCGAATTTTTCATTTTCTCAATGGGTAATTAATTTTGAGAGTAGTAAGATTCTCTAATTTCCTAATTTTTTATAATTAATTATTAATTATCAAAAAGATACCTAAAAATATTCTTATCTCATATTTGATAGAGGGTTATTTAGTTTTCAAGAAAAGGAAGAAGAAATAAAATTATTGATGATTTCTCTTATTTATTTATTTTTGCATGACAAAAAATTAATACTAAAGATCCAATTACAAGTCTAACTCTTTATGTATAGTTCTGTACTTAAGGTATTCATTTCAACTGTGTTCAATTTGAAGTTTAACTCTTAATTTTAAATTACTAAAAGACCATGAATAACTATTATTTACCATCACTTATATAAGATTATTTAATTTTCACAAAAAAAGGAAGAAACGTAAAATACAGATAAATTATCATACTTTTATAATAAAGATAGATAGATTATACAAAACTCATGTATTTTAAAATACAATTATAAAAATTCAGGTATTAAACTGAAATTAATGGAGAAACTCGTGTATCAAAATAATTTTACTCCTTTTTTATCATTTTATCAAACATTGGCGTTATTATTATTTTTTAAATTGAATTTGCATATCATCTTCAAACGCATCGATTTAAAAAACAATATATTTTGTTAGTAGAAAAATGTACATGAAACAGAACTTTTCTTTGCTAATGATGCAATAATTTAAGTTGACAATCCTAATTATTAGTTAGGCAAGCAAACTACAGCTACATCCTTTTAGGTGTAGTGAATTATAAATTAATCTTATAATTTAAAAATTATAAATGTACCCTAAGGTATGCATTAACTTTACAAAATTTCACCATTTGTTAGAGCAGAATATAAGTTGAGTGTATTTCTAGTATTCTCGATATGGTTCGAGATGGATTTCATGGTCATGACAAGTTCAAGATGTAAATGTTATGTATGAAGTCAATTTAATTAAAAGAAGTAGTGTTGATGTCGGATTATTGAGTGTGCCCGATGACAGTTGTGATAATATAAAGTAAAATTATTTTGCGAAAATTGGTGGAGTCACAAAATGATTGATGAATTTTGTCACACTTGAGACGGTAAATCTCGTGATGGTTGAGGTGACTATTATGGATGTGGGAAAGTTATCCTTTCGCCATCCCAATTCATATTTATAAGAAGGTCTTAAATCTTGAGGGAATATTTATAATTTTCAAAACAAGAGAAATTATTTATAATTATACTATATTTCAAGGTTGTAAATGTATTGTTCCTATTAATTAATAAGCCATACTAGTTTAATTATAATAGTTTTTACGAAGCTAATGTAATTAAGATAAT
>CM047884.1:2124349-2150703 GCA_026212405.1 Petrea volubilis | reverse complement strand
AAGGCTTGGTGGTCCTCGCCTCTAAAATGTTAGGATTGTTATGCATCAGAAGGTAGTATATGCTCGCATACAGGAGGAAGTGGAGACTCAGAGATAATTCCGAATTCCCGAATACAGTTATGTCAGATCACCTGTCCTACTCGATTAAAGGAGGTCAAGCAAGCCCTCATCGGAGATGCGTATCGTGGACCAAACTTTGACCTCGTGGGATGACAAACCCATGCAAAGACTATGGCCACGTGGTGCACTTCCACTAGTCCAAGTGGACAAATCCGATATCCATATCAAGTAATAAGAAATCGATTTACATTGATTAATGTTTCACTATCTCTCCACAAACTAATTTGCATTTTCTCTCCATACATTCCATTTCTTACCTTACAAGCTACAGTGCTAAAACACACATTTCTCTCATGCAATTGTGGAAGGCTTTGTGCTCATCCTTAGTTTATGTTGTGCTTTTCTAGGATGAGGTGTTTGTTTGTATTGTTTTTTTTCCTTGCGAGATTGAAGCTAATCAAAGTCCTCTCAGATTAGGGGGTTTATTTAGTGGGGGGGTTTTTTGTGATTAGAGGATTTAATTAATATATATATATCTATATCTGTACTTAACCAGGTTTATTTAGTGTTTTTTATTCCACAAAACTTTCGCCCTTGGTAGATTTTTGTGCTACCAATTAAATGAGATTTTATTGATTGCTTCTTTTCTTGAAATGAGGGACTCTTTGCAGACTATGCAGTGTCTAGTAGTGTTTTGTTCTTGCAATTAGTGGAAGTAATGAAGTCCTCTGCGAACTCCATGAAATTGGTGAGGGGTGGGGATGGGGTATATCTTATACTTTTTTTTTCTTGTGATTAAGGAACTTGTATATAGGCATTAAAAATTTATGTCAAATATAAATTGACATGTACAATTTAAAAAAAAATTAGTTATGTTTTTATTTATATTTTGGAATCTTTCAAATTAAATAAAATATTTCATTGATAATTAAATCAAATATTTTAATGTTGAAAAATATGGAAATAAAAGTCATATCTTGCAAATAAGGAATCTAGATATTGATATTTTGGTAATTCAAATTGCATCTGGTAATCAACACAATAAATTGTTATCGAATATTAAATAGCCTATCAAATCACGCCACCTTGTCAAGTGAATATGACAAAGACTCCCTCCTATACCTATAAATAGAAATATTCTATACAAGTCAAAGGCACACAACAAGAAGAGAGACACAAGAAGTAGTCTTCATTCAAGGAAGTCCCGAAGTTCTCTCAAGAAAATTCGAAGTAATCATAGCGAAGTTCCCAGTGTTCTTCACAAAGATCATCAAATTCAGGCATTCGATCCGCAATCCCACTGCTAAATCTGTGAAGTTTCTGGTATTCTTCACGAAGATCATCAAATCAAGCTGCAAAGCCTACAATACTTATTGAAGATCAAATCAAGTCCCAAGAAGATCAAACCGCCAAATCTGCTCCGAAAGTGTTTGAATTTCCAAGTTTCCAATTCGTGAAGGAAGAATCAAAGGATTAAATAGAGATTGTAACCCGCATTATTTATTAAAATTCTTGAGATTTACTTTGTACAAATTTTTTCTTTCTTCTAATGACGTGAAATTTGTGTTACAAATTTTTGGGACTCCCAGTGGGACCATCTCTACCTCGCATCTATTTCTTTCATCAAAAAGGTTTTCAAATATCAAGTGGTCACCACAACGTAGAGTTCAAGGTTGCAGCTTCATAATTCCTAAACATTGTAGCTGAAAGTTTTGGCTTCACCACAACCCAATATACCCAATAAGCCATTATTACTTGAAGGTGTTGAGAAGAATTCATCACATCTTGCGAATCAGATGAACGATAATGGAATGAGTAAATCCATCCTCTCTTAGCTCAACCACAAGCTCTTCAAGCATAGCATACGCCATGTTGATAAGCCCACCACATGTTAGAAGAATAAATTGCAACCTTGGCGAAGGCTATTGAAGGAATTACCAAGCACGTTCAAAAACAAGACTCCCAATTCTTAAAGTTGATGAATAAAGTTGACCATACTAAGACTAGTCGCATCATAGAGAAGCAACCTGAGGCTCATGGCGAAGTTGAGACATCTATGGAGAAACAAGCCAATGAAAGAGAAAAGGCTTTAGCTAACGAATTGCAATCTCTTTAGATGGTCTGATTCGTATCAACCAACTCAAGTAGTTCATCATAGGAACTTTTCAAGACAAGTTTAGTGAAATTCCAAATCAACCATCTACATGCTAAGCGATACACCCATAGAATTGGCAACCTAAGGATGCCAGCTGGCTATTAACCTCCCAAGTTTATGCAATTCGGCGACAAAGACAACTCAAAGCAACATGTGGCTCATTTCATCGAGACATGCAACAATACCAAAAGCTATGGAGATCACTTGGTCAAGCATTTTGTTCGATCATTGAAAGGAAACATTTAACTTGTATACTGACTTAGAGGTTAACTCTATTTACAATTGGGGACAACTCGAGCGTGAATTTTTCAATTGCTTTTATAGTAATCGATGGAGAGTAAGTATGATTGAACTCACTAATTTTTGTCAGTAGAAAGAAAAGCATGTCATCGACTACATCAATCGTTAGAGAAATTTGAACATTAACTACAAAGATCGACTATCTGATACTTCAGCTATTGAGATGTGCACCATGAGAAATGTTCGGGCCTTCGATACATCCTTCAGGGGGTCCAACCCAAGACATTTGAAGAGCTAGCTACTAAATTCCATGACATGGAGTTGAGCATGCTGGCAAGTGGATTTGAAGAGTCATCCATCCAAAAGCCTTGAAAGTTCAAAGACAAGCAAAAAGTCAACAAAGAGGGTAAGTCATTTCTCAAAGTTCAAACTAAAGAAGCATGATAGTATAAATAAATGATAAGATCGATAAAAGAGGGACGTCAATCAAGAAAGAGGATGGGAGAAAATTGACTTTGAAAAAGACGTGAGCCAAAGAGTATCCGTTCCTCAATTCAGATGTCTTTGGCATATTTGATGTTTTGCTCGATGCAAACCTAATTGAATTGCCTGAAATGTAGTGACCTGATGAAATTGGTAGGAGTGGTGATCCAAAGTACTGCAAATATAGAATACCCGATTCATGATTGCTTCGTATTCAAAGACAACGTGATGTAATTGGCTCAACAAGGAAAGATCACACTCAAAGAAGACAATGTTGCAACAAACCAACCATAACTAGTAGCAGCTCGATGAAACTAGTAGGACTGGTGATCCAAAGTATTGCAAATACCACTACTTGTTGGGACACCCGATTCTTGATTGCTTCGTATTCAAAGATAATGTAATGTAATTAGCTCAACAAGGAAAGATCTCGCTCAAAGAAGACAATGTTGCAATAAACATGATCATAACTAAATCTACTACAAGGATGCTTAAGCAAATTCATAAAGCATAAGGTATAACAAGTGAAGAAGAATTTTTTGATAAGAAGGATCATCCCGATGCCATAGGTGATGAGTGTATACTAGCAATGTCCTTTATCAATATAGATCTGTTGTAAGGCTCCCAATAAGAAGTGAGGCAATGCTCCTTGATACGAACATAAATTATCTGAAACTACACAAAAAAATGCTCTTTGATACGAGCATAAACTGTTTGAATTTTTTTTAAAAAAAGTTAAATACTCCTTAATACCAGCATAAACTCTCTGAAATTGAAAAAGAAAAAAGAGAAAAATTAAAATGCTCTCTTATAAGTGCATAAACTATCAAATGCTCCTTGATCAGAACATAAACTATCTCAAATTTTTCAAAGTAAAATCCCCCAAGCATTTATTGACAAGAGTATAAGAGGTCTAGAAAACAAATCCAAGTGATGACTCATTGATGCAAGTATAAACGATCTATAAATTCAAGTTCAAGCAATGACTCCTTGATATGAGTATAAACTATCTAACAAATTCAAATTCAAATTCAAATAAACACTCCATGATAAGAGTATAAACTATCTCCAAATTCAATGAAGACTCCTTGATACGAGTGTAAACTATCTACAAATTTAAGTTCAAGTGATGACTCTTTAATACGAGTATAAACTATCTAACAAATTCAAATTCAAATGAAAACTTCATGATACGAGTGTTAACTATCTCCAAATTCAAATGAAGGCTCCTTGGTATAAGTTTAAACTATCTACAAACTAATGTTTAAGTACACCTTGATATGTGTATAAACTATCTACAAATCCAAATAAGACTCATTGATATGAGTTTAAATTAGCTAAGTTCAAGTATGCTTTGGACTAACTTTCCCAAGAAATGATTTCAAAACTCATTCACATGTCCTTATCTATCAAAGGAGATGAATGTGAACAAGTCTCGAGGAGGCAATTTGTATGTATTAAAATTTTAGCCCAAACATAAGTTGACATGTAATCAATTAAAACTTTATTTATATTTTGGAATCTTCCCAATTAAATTATAAAATTAAATAAATTTTTTAATTGGTGATTAATCAAATATTTTCATGTTAAAAAATTTGACAATAAAAGTCATATCGTGCAAATAAAAAATCATGATATTGATATTTTGGCAATTCAAATCACGTATTGTGATCAAGACAGTAAATTGTTACAAATTATTGAATGGCCTGTCAAATCATGCCACCTTGTCTGGTGAATATAGCAAGAGACTCTTCCACACTTATAATTTATAAATAGGGGTCTCTTAACAAGTTAAAGACACATGACAAGACGAGAGATACAAAGAGTCTCCATTCAAGAAGTCTCGAAGTTTTCTTAAGAAAATTCGAAGTGATCAAAGCAAAGTTCTTGGTCCTCTTCACGAAGAACATCAAATCCATGCATTTGATCTACAATCCAGGTGCTAAACTGGCAAACCAATAATTTTCCAAGTCAAATACACCACGATCAAGGCGAAGTTTCCAACGTGAGTTACGAAGATCATCAAAGACGTTTGGTTCGTAATCAAGCTACGAAGCCTACGAATCACATTATTGATGATCAAATCAAGTCCCAAGAAGCTTAAACCACTAAATCCGCTCTGAAAATGTTTGAATTTCTAAGTTTCTAATTCATAAAGAAAGAATTAAATTATCAAATAGAGATTGTAACCCGCATTCTTTTATTAAAAATCTTGAAATTTACTTTGTACGGATTTTTCCTATCTTTTAATTCAATAGACATGAGTGATTTAAGTCTATTATTGTTTTTTCATTTTCTTTTTCTGGTTGTTGATATATCTAGTGATTAATGAATGTTCTTTGTCAATTCTGTTTATATATATATATATATATATATATATATATATATATTTACACACACACATACATATATATATATATATTGTAATTCCTATTTTGTTTTGTTTATTGTGTAAAGGTTAGTTGGGTATGATGGGTATTTGAATAGAAGAAGGTTAAAGAGCTTTGTCTGCCCTCGTTACTCATGTATATCTAATATCTCAGTTGGATATTCTTTTTATCATTAACCATTAAGGATAACACGATTCATGGCGATTAATGTCTCTTTTAATTTTTTCAAAAAAAGTATTGATTAAAGTACAATATAAATACAATGAGAATTTTTAACGTACTAAAGAAATATTATAAATGAATAAAAACTAATAAAATTATTAACTTTATTATTATTATTATTATTATTATTGTTCTTGTTGTTGTTGTTATATATCACACTGAAAATTTTG
Organism: Petrea volubilis; assembly: GCA_026212405.1. Lineage (NCBI taxonomy): Eukaryota > Viridiplantae > Streptophyta > Magnoliopsida > Lamiales > Verbenaceae > Petrea > Petrea volubilis. Next base: position 2,144,983 of record CM047884.1, on the reverse strand, counting down.
CGAGATATGACTTAAATTTTTGACATGATCAAATATATATGTTTATGTTTTAAAAATAAATTTATAAATATTTGACAGTAGTTTTTACTTGCTTTCAATATTTACAAATAAAGAGTTGTGCGTATGTACTATGAGCACATATATTTATTAACATTTATATTTACTTAAAGATATATAAGTATTTATTACATTTTTTTATCAAAATATTTCTAGTAGTTCTTTTCTTCATTATTAATCGGCATAATTATATAAAACCATTATGTAAAAACCCCCTATGTATGGTTTAACAAAATTGCTGAAAATCCCTTATCATTTAAAAATGGGCAAAAAATTCCCCGTCGTTTAGAAAACATTGCACACGCGCCCTCGTTGTTAGTCCTCCTTTGATAGTGTTAAATTTTTTATGAAATGCCCATTATACCCCTATTAATATGAACAGTTGGATCTAAATTTAATAAATGAACGCTTAAGATGTTTTTGAATATGAAAATGTAATTTTTAAATAAAAATAAATCAAATTATATGTAATATATACAAATAATAAGTATAGGTTAGGTATATATACATAAAAAAACACACACACACACGCGTATAATATATACACACACATCAATACACATTTTAATATACATATAGATTAACATACACACACACGCGCGCACGTATGCACGCACAATAATAGTAACACATATAAACACACACACGCACACTCACACAGACAGGAAAACACACATAATCACAAACATGCCCACACACAGAGATAAACACACACACACACAGAGAAATTAGCATTTACAGTCACACATATAATAAGTGCACACATAGACACAGGAATACACCCAGATACACACGCACGGATCTAGCCATGGTTGTAGGGAAATGGCCTCCAAAAATACATACCCTTACAGATGCACATACGCACAAATATATACAGATACTAACAGATCTGGACATGGTTGCGTTCGTGTGTGTTGGGGTAGCGAGGGAGGAAGGATGATGACGAAAAGAGGGAGGAAAAAAAAGGAAAAAGAAAGGATTACCATTAATCCGACGGCGACTCTCAAGGAAGCAGATGGTGGTTAACGAATAATGAAGAAGGAAAAGATAAAATGAAAAATCAATTTCTTTTGTTTTTTGACAAAAGAAGAAAAAAAATTAAAGGATGAGCAGCGTCGGGCGACATCTCCGGCGAAGGCTGATGGTGGTATATGGTGGTTGATGGTCAAGAGAGAAGAAGGGAAATAAAATGAAAATTCGAATTTTTTTTTTGGCAGAAGAGAAAACCAAAAAAAAAAATTAAAGGAGAAAAAAAAATGTTATAGAAAGATTTCTTGTTATTATATAAAATTTATGTATTAAAAAATAAAAATATATAATATATTCATAATTTTTTTGACATTTTTTTGATCATTAGATTGTTTTATTAATTTTTTACATAAAAAAAAATACTTTTTGAAGATAGTTAAAATAGAAAAAAGGGAGCTTATACTGCAATTCAATATTTTAAAAATAAAAGAAAAATTAGTTTGATTAAACTAAAAATAAAAATAATGATAGATTTTAGATTATTTTAAATTTTAATAAATTGAAGTGTCTTATTGGCAATATTAGATAAGTATATATGAAAATTGAAAAAAAAAAATGGGATTATAAAAGTCAATACACTTGCATTTGAAGTCCTATGAGCATTTCGGTCAATTTGACCACCTTGTAAAAGTTAAAAGAGATTGAATTACACGCATCTCCACACTAAGGGCGTGTGCATTGCACCCTTAGTTATCTTGGAATAATGTGCATAATTCTAGAAAATACATGGAATTTTTTGTTTATTTTTAAATCATATAAGATTTTCAGCAACTTCGCTACACTATAGGGGGGTTTTATGTAATTTTGCCTTATTGATTTAGCATATGTTAAAAATATTTTTTTTTAAAAACGTCAATTAAAAGAATAAATACTAATTAAAATTTTGTGTATGCACATACTTCAAGAAAAAAGGATGTCTTTTATACCATTTCAGGATCAAATATATTGAAATTAAATATGTCACTATAGATTCTTTGGATCATATGTATATATTTTAAGATGATATTTAACTAATAATCATAAATCTTTATATCAAGTCTAAAGCTCATTCAAATATACTTTCTTGTAATAAAATTTGATTGAATTAATTTTTAATTGTATTGTAAGTCAGTGTTGTATGGATAAATGATAAATATAAAATGGAATAAAGACACTTTAACCCCCAAACTATTGTGTCTTTTGCACAAGCCATATGAACTTTTACGAGTAGCACTTTACCATCTGAATTTTACATTTTTTACACTTAACCCCCTAAGATCATTTTCTAGCAATAAAAGTGAATGGGAAATAGAACACATGTTCTTATGCGAGAGGTCACTTATTGCCGGAAAATGACCAAAGGGGGTTAAGTGTAAAAAATGTAATGTTCAGATAGTAAAGTGCAATCGTAAAAATTTGTATGGCAATGTGCGAAAAGAACCATAGTTTGGGATGTTAAGTGTTTTTGTCCCATATAAAATAACTTATCTATCATTCTTACTTCTTATTATATGCGTGAATCTTTTTATTTATATTAGATTAAAAATTAGTGAGTGCACCTTGTTCTACCATGGTTCTACTTGTTCATACCACTATTCTCCATCATAGCACCATTACTACTCCATTGATTTTAACATAGTAAAGTTGAAAGTTATGTTACTTGCATTATTTCCACCATATCCACCGCCATTATAATGTCTATATTTTTATGAAATCCTTCATTATTTTCATCACAATCTTTGCACAAGTACCTTCACCCCATCTTCACCACTATGTCATCTCCTTCACCAATATTATTAAATACTGTTAGAATTTGGGTTGGAAATAGAAAATATCACATATGTAATCTATGTTTTAAAGATTTCTATTGCCCTTACTACTAATGGTTTGATAGAGGCTATAGGCAATACACGTCCAGGATATATGTCAAGCCTCTAGAATAATTGTTTCGGCAATAGCAATTTACTGAAAATCAAAGTGAATGTTTCTATGTGAAGGATGATTTGACAAAGCAGAAATGGGATATATTTATACTAATCAGGTATTTAAGGTTGATTTTATTATTTTCGTAACCTTCAGCTATTTCAAGTCAATGGCCTGAGCATTTACAACTAGCAAATATATAATGAATGTAATTCCAACAACTTTAAAAGCAACTTTTCAATTCTTGAAATTGTATACTTTCAACTAATAAACTGATTCAAATCAAATATTTAATTATTAATATTTAGATTATTTGCAATTGACTTAATTTGACTCAAACCCAAGACAAAATGACAAGCTCTTGGCTCGGCGATGATGCGCAAGTGCAAAGTGCGCCTAAAGCGCCAATGCGACTAAGCAATGTGAACGTAACCCTGGCGCAGGCGATGCGGTGCCACATGTGACCTATCCAGTCAGCTCTTAAGTTCTACAATCAATATTGGTAATAACATCATGCTTATAAGGCAATAAATATTATTTAGTAAACTCAATGTGGGATAAAAGATTTCAATTTTGCAAACGAACTATACACCTTTTCATATATGCCCTTAGATTGCAAGGTGTAAATCAACAAATACACCTCATATGTTGTAGGCACTATTTTAACCACAACTTCCACTAGCACCTCGACCTTTACCTTCACCTTCATTGTCGCCTCCTCTTCATTGCCTCATATAGAGTAACTTATACACTAAATTCACAACCATGTTGGAATACCTTTAAAAAATGGTAGGAAAATATACTATTATTTTTAAATTAGGAAAAATTATACTTTGCCACACAAACTTTATGTGTTTTTATAGTTTTCTACTTCAACTTTTCGGTGTTATTGGTTGCCACGTAAATTTTGCATCATTTTATAGTTTGCAACCTAATTGAATTTTCTGAACGAAAATCCTAACCGGAGCAGCAACACATGAGTGGCATATGTTATCATAAATTTTGTTTGTCTATACAAATTTTTGAATATATATTTAATACAATAACTGAAAAATGTTGTGTAGATTTTTTCTATTTTATTTAAATAATTCAGAAATTGTGAGATTCTTTGCAGTAAATTTTATTAATAGTTTTTTTTTTTCAAGAACTTGCTATTTTTTTTCTTTTGTTAAGGTTTCATCGTGTCCTTAAAGATTTTGGGTTTTGTTGTATCTACTTCTCTTTGTTGTATAGTATTTTTCTTTATAAAACTTGTTATGTTTTTTCCTTTCCTGATTTAGTCCTCATTCAATGCAAAGTTTGTGGGACATAATTTCTCCACTTATAATTTTTTATATTTATTTTTTTTATTTACATATTTGTGATCTTCCTATTTCTATATTATTTATTCACTAAAATATGGTATAAAATTTACCTCCTTTTTTCAAATCAACGTAATTAGTTAAAAAATAGTCAAAAATTTCTACTCATAAGTCATCTTTGGTGTAATTTGTCTATTAAATTTTTAATATTAAAAGTACAATTAAAATTAAAATTCTTAAGTTTTTCAATTTGATTAAATAAAAGATTTCAAAGAAACCTTTGATTTATCATTGACTTAAACACACATGATATCTTGTTAAAAAGTTAAATACACACAATATACAAACTACAATATAAAATAAATACATACAATACTCAATTTATAAGAATACAAAATTGTTTTACTAAATTCTTCAACATATATATCATTGGTTTCATGGTGTAGTGGTTAGCACTTTGGACTTTGAATCTAGCGACCTGGGTTCAACTCCCGGTGGAACCTCATCTCTCTAGTGATGCAACAAACCAAAATTAAAAATTATTTTAGAAGTAGACTCTTACATTAATTAAAGAAATTTGATTAGTCTAATTAATTTTAAGAGTAAAAGTAAAATCCTCGAATTTTTCATTTTCTCAATGGGTAATTAATTTTGAGAGTTAGTAAGATTCTCTAATTTCCTAATTTTTTATAATTAATTATTAATTATCAAAAAGATACCTAAAAAATATTCTTATCTCATATTTGATAGAGGGTTATTTTAGTTTTCAAGAAAAGGAAGAAATATAAATTATTGATGAATTCTCTTATTTATTTATTTTTTGCATGACAAAAAATTTAATACTAAAGATCCAATTACAAGTCTAACTCTTTATGTATAGTTCTGTACTTAAGGTATTCATTTCAACTGTGTTCAATTTGAAGTTTAACTCTTAATTTTTAAATTACTAAAAGACCATGAATAACTATTATTTACCATCACTTATATAAGATTATTTTAATTTTCACAAAAAAAGGAAGAAACGTAAAATACAGATAAATTATTCATACTTTTATAATAAAGATAGATAGATTATAACAAAACTCATGTATCATTTAAAATACAATTATAAAAATTCAGGTATTAAACTGAAATTAATGGAGAAACTCGTGTATCAAAATAATTTTACTCCTTTTTATATCATTTTATCAAACATTGGCGTTATTATTATTTTTTAAATTGAATTTGCATATCATCTTCAAACGCATCGATTTAAAAAACAATATATTTTGTTAGTAGAAAAATGTACATGAAACAGAACTTTTTCTTTGCTAATGATGCAATAATTTAAGTTGACAATCCTAATTATTAGTTAGGCAAGCAAACTACAGCTACATCCCTTTTAGGTATAGTGTAATTATAAATTAATTCTTATAATTTAAAAATTATAAATATACCCTAAGGTATGCATTAACTTTACAAAATTCACCATTTGTTAGAGCAGAATATAAGTTTTTGAGTTGTATTTCTAGTGTTCTCGATATGGTTTCGAGATGGATTTTCATGGTCATGACAAGTTCAAGATGTAAATGTTATGTATGAAGTCAATTTAATTAAAAGAAGTAGTGTTGATGTCGGATTATTGATGGTGATGCCCGATGACAGTTGTGATAATATAAAGTAAAATTATTTTGCGAAAATTGGTGGAGTCACAAAATTGATTGATGAATTTTGTCACACTTGAGACGGTAAATCTCGTGATGGTTGAGGTGACTATTATGGATGTGGGAAAGTTATCCTTTCGCCATCCCAATTCATATTTATAAGAAGGTATTAAATCTTGAGGGAATATTTATAATTTTCAAAACAAGAGAAATTAATTTATAATTATACTATATTTCAAGGTTTGTAAATGTAATTTTTCCTATTAATTAATAAGCCATACTAGTTTAAATTATAATATTTTTTACGAAGCTAATGTAATTAAGATAATACCAGGACTAGTACTTATAGAATGGAAAATATAAAAATTGGTAATAGTCAAGCAATGATTCAATTCCACGATTAGATAAAGAACAATTTTGTATGTATTTTTATGTTTGAAAGATACTATATAAAAAAAATATATATTTTATATTCCATATTATTTATCAAAACAAAAATTTTAGTAAGTTATTCTTTTTAGAAAGATGTTACATTAATCTATGTCAATAAGCAATTCAAAAGACTATTTAACAAGAGCAAAATACAATTACATATGTTATTTATGCGTGTGTTCATGGAATGTTAATTCATAATTTCATTGAATCGAAATAAATTAATTAATGTTGAATAATTATGTGGAAGTATTGAACAAAAACAAAATCAATTTATTAGATACTAAAAATATAATTAAGAGATGAATATATTATTTTAAATATTTATTTAATTTCAATTCCATGATAATTTTTTCGATAGCGATCAATATATCATTTTAAGCTTTAGTCAATTTTAGTTTATATTTTATAACTACATGATGTATGATGTAAAATGCGTATGACGCATAATAACAAATATAATTTGAATAATGCTAAAAGTAATTTATATTTGTGTTAAAAAATCTATGCGCAATTATATTGTATAGTGTAGCTTAGACATAGTAATTATATCTAATTAATTTAGCTACAAACTTACTATTAATTCCTAACCCTCCGTTTGGTTCTAGGATTTTGGTAAGGAAAATATGAAATAATTTTTTTTTGGAAATTAATATGCTTTTATTTTTGATCATTTCTATTTTCCTTCGACTTTTCCTCACCAAAATCCTTATTCCAAACATAGCCTAAGTTTGTACTTACAAATTTATTAGTTTCCAAGTCAAATCTTTCGAAAATTAATTATTAATTTTTACTCCTATGATGAGAAGTGGGGTAAAATTAGTATAAATTATTTTTAATAATTAAAATTAATATAGTAAGGGATAACTAATTATTCTTGTGGATTTCTTATAATAAATGAATAAGATAAATCAGATAAAATACGGCCTCATACAAGAATAATTACTAGCCCAGACTTGGAGCCTGGAGGTAAAAATAACCTGTACAACAGGGGAAAAATCCCCTACTACTAAGCCTACCGTATATTACATGAACCCTACTTTCTTTTCCTTGTGTTCTCTTATTTGTCTTAGCAATTCCTCTGAACCTTTGTCTAAATTCCTGCAACAATCGGCTCGAATAAGGGTTTATTGTTCTTCGAGTTGGGCAATTGCTTCGTGAAATCAAGTGGGTAAGGCACAACAGGTGGATAGCTTTTTGATGATCCAAAATTCGCACTACGAAATATCAGAGATCTGGGGATGGGGGAAGAGGAATAGCTTCTGAAAACGCCGTCTCAGTGACCCAGTTCGATATCGCCCGCTGCCATCGGAGAAATCAGAGTGTATCCACGTTCACACCTATAAATCGGAGTTCCGTGGCCTTTGCGAACCCATAAACCGCTCACACGCGTCGCCACGATAGCACGCCGGCGCCTGTGGCTGTTCCGGCCGATTTCTCACTGTTCCCTGCGGACCATGTTGGGGGAACGATTCTGGGATTGAATTTTTTTTTTTGGATAAGTTGGTGGGGGTGAAGGGTGATGATCATCAAGTGTCATTTGCTTAGTAGACCTGCCATAAGTTCGTCAATCAGCAGACCATATTCCTTTATCAAGTAACCCTAATATTAGCATAGTGTCTTTCCCAGAAGTTGTTGCAGCATCTAGATTCCAGCAATTGTATCCTAAATTTATTGAAAAGAATTTTGTACCCTGAGGCTGCAGTTGATTTGGGATACATTCAGTTCAAGTTTTGTTCTTTGTTTGTAGCTGAGAGTTAAGTGTATTTGTGTTGAATCTGGAGGTGGACCACCATGGGAATCTGGTAGACATCTGAAGTACAGCCTGAGCTAGCAGAGGCTTGCTTGGTGTATTTGGACCGGTGGAAAAATGAGTTACATGGAGAAATTGTGAAGCTTGAGATCAATGTGGGGTGATGGTGCATGGACGGAAATAAAATCACTGGTCAGTTCCCATATCGGAACACAGCTACCCAAGGGAAGTAATCCAAGAATATTACTTGCTTGACTATAACTATTTTTAGTGGGGAAAGTGTGCAATGTCTCGCTGCTTTCCATTTCCTCCACCAGGATATGAAACAAAGCATATACCGGAAGACTTGGAAGTATTGAAAGAGGTTTGTTCCTTATATTCTCCTTTGTTATGTACTCATAGCAATTGGATTTTACGTTATTTTGTCTGCCAAATATGTTTAGGTGTAACACAGAATGGATTTCTAAGGTTCGGATTTTAGTGGGCTCTTTGATAATTGGCGGATATAAATTTACCCAGCCCCTAGATTGTTTCTAGTGTATTTGAGAGTTCAGGTTATCTTTCTGCAACATTAGTTGTATGTGGATCAATGATAATGCAAGACACTATCACGCAGTCATTCTGATATTCAACTTAAAGTGAAAGGCCCTAAATTTAAATTTCTAAGATTTTTGACTGGACTGGATCATTTTGCTTGTTTTATCTTCTTTCTCTGTTAAAAGCTATTCTGTGCCGCAACATGCCGAAAATATGATCTTGATGGAGTATTCTGCTAGAAAATAGATTCAAGGGGGTTTCGGCACATTTAGAGAATGTTGGGTGGCTTTTTTCCCACATCTGCAACCCTTGGGGCCAAAGTGCAATTGACCGTATAGAATGATAGGGTCTCTGTTTTTTATCCATTAATTTATGCTATTTTGGACCCAATATTTTCACTGTGTTTAGTGAACCATAAATGTTTGTTAATGAGTTTATGATCTTCCTACGTCGCAAGACTCCTAAAAGAGGTCGATGGCTGCTTTTTAAATGAAATAATAATAGAGACTATGAGTAGGTTTAAGAAGCTGAGATTTTGGTCATATATATTGGTGTAAAATGAAAGATATGTGATGTGCATCATGGTCTTCAGTTCTTTTGAAGAATTGATATTTTTCAGTTTCATTTGGAAGTTAACTTGCTGTCGTTAGAGGGGCATAACAACCATCTGGCGTTTGAGCTGCACAGTGGACCATGTAACATGGATTTCCATTCATAGAAGTGAAATTGCCTTGGTTCCATTCCTTGATGCTTATTCTTTTCAATTCATCCTTTCTTATAAGTTTCTTACAGATCAAGAAAGATCCAGTTTGGTTATTGTAGACAAATTAGAGAAAATTTAATATGGTCTATATTTAACATGGTTGTCCTGTCTTCAATATTTGCCATAACTAAATGGCAGTCGGTCCAGTCGCTTCGTGGTAGTAATTTGGTGATCATTCATTCAAGTCTGCAAATAAGCAATACCTCTATTTTGAAAGTACTACTATCCTCCTTGCTTTCATTAGATTACTTTTTTGCAATTTGTTTTAGTAATATGGATACAGATGTCATAAGATACTCCAGGTCTTTAATCAGGAAGGTTTCTGTGCTTTTAATTTATAAAGCAAATGGAACAGAAATGGTTTAATCACTGTTGCGTTTGTGGGCCATTTAGGTTAGTTTGATAGTTCATGAAGATCATCTGGTTGTACAAGTGAAGTTTAATTTAGTGAATAGGAAACAGTTGAACATTCACATTGGTCTCCTCCTCCCTGCTCTTGTGCTCGTTTATTTCCATTTCTCTTTGATAGGTACATGGAAATCTGTTTGACATTTCCTCTTGTATATATAGTTTTGAGATTTGTTATTCCATCCTACAAGTGACAAGTCCTGGATGCTTTCATTGAAAATTGGAGTGAAAGTAAAGCAACTACCATCATTAACATGATATATATATATATATATGTTAACAAAAAGCATCTCTTTGGAGCCACTCATGAAAGTTCTTTGATTTAGTTTGTAAAAAGTAATATCTAATTATCGTCTGTGAGATAACATTATTATTAGATGCATAGGCAGATGTGTGGCAATTTCTGCGCTATCTTGCAATTAGACTCTCTTTGTTTGTGTGCAGTTGCTGCTACAGAAGAGAACTGCTTAGAAACATAATCGACCAATATTGTTTGTGAGGGAGAGTTCAACCAATTGATATTTATGCATTTAATTGCATCCTTTTGTTGCTCTCTGTAGTATTCTGGTTTATTGGCAGTCATCCATCGTTAAGAGATTTTCTGATGCTTTGATGGAAAATACTATATTAGACTGAGGGAAAATATTTAAGGTTGGTGCATGTGAAAAGCAACATTATCCTCTAAAGTACGCAAATGTTTGAATCCCTTCTTAATTTGATTAAATAACCAGCCTGGATTAGATGACTGGATATGTAAATGATAGATATGATTCCTTTCCTGTTTATGATGGCTACTCTTGAGTTGGAATATTTTAGTAATTCTGCATATGATATCCATATGTGTTGACCCTTAACAATTGTTCACGTCGGAATTTTGAAATACCTAGGAGGTTTTGATCTTTTGTTAATTGGCTATGAAATTTAAATTATATTTTCTTTTTGTGTTAATAGGTAGTAGGAGTCATTTTTCTTTGTATAGTTCATGAGGGACTAAAAGCACTATGAGTTTCCATTGAACACAATTGGCTGCAGGGCTGATGTACCCAGTGCACTGAAAAAGATTCAGTTCTACTCAGTGTCCCATCTGCCTGTGTGAATTATTCATTTTTATGACTTAAGAGGCGAATTGTCTAATTCTATGTCCCCGCCTCTACCTTTTCTCTTTGGTTTAAAGTTGCAGTTAAGATCTGGTGGTATACCTATGATGTGGCTGTCGGAGAACTTAAATGTTTGGAATGCCTGTTCATTAACTTTAATTGTTCCTGGTGTGTAATTTTGATTGACATGCAGTTCTAAAGAGGTTCGAGCTGATTATGAATGCAAAATTAGGATTAGTTTCACATTTTATGAGGGAAGGGAAGGAAGGAAGGAAGTCTCTTTTCTGGTTGTTGATGAAAAATGGTGTTCACTTTTTCTTCTAATAGATATGTGTTGTAATCCTTTCTATTCCTTTACGCATCTGAGTCCAGAACTCCATGTTAAATCTCTAGTCAACCTCGTGAAAATTTATTAGTTGCAGAAAATTTTTCGTAGATTTTTTCTTATAAGAAGTAAGGACTTTTTCTTAGAAATAGTTCGAAGTACGTGTGTTCAGTCACTACAACTCAGTATGAAATGTGAATTTTAATCTTGTCTTCTCATGAAAGAATATTTTTAAACACCATTATTCATGTAGTGAATTGCAATTCTTCAATATGCTCATGATTCTTGTGTTTTCAGGTGAAGCACAAAGAGAAAAAGGAAAAAAAGGACAAGGAAAGGAGGAAAGACAGAGAAAAAAAGGAGAAAGATGGAAAAGGTGAAAAACACAGAGACAAGAAAGACCGAAAAGAGAAGCACAAGGACAAGAAAGAAAAGCACAGGGACAAGAAGAAGGATAAGGAGGATCGGGGCAAGGACAAGGAGAAAAGCAGTATCTCAGAGGAGTCAACAGTCGCTGGGAAAATTGAGGAACAAAGTGGAGAGAAGCTCCATTCTAAAGGGCACAGCAATAGAAGCAGTGTCGAGGATGAAGGGAAATCTTCCACCCTCTTTCAGGGTCAAAATGGAGGGAAGCCTTTTCAGAGCCTCTGGCCTTCCCAAGCGACCAATGAAGCAAAATTTGTGCAGGAACTGGACAGACGGATCAGGGATGATGAGAGGGGTAGATGGAGCCAGTTTCCTGAGAGAGTTGCTAGCGTGGACAAAATGGATCAAGAGTCTGCAGCAAGTACTGCTACCCGGAATCCGCCAGGAGAACTGTCAGAAGAAAAGGGTAATAATGGAAACAAGAGAATTGATATTAGGAAAATGGACACAAGAGAACAAGGGCATGAGTTTACTGGAAAGGCAATGGTCCAGAATCTTAGCAGAGTGGCCAAAAGTAAAGTTGAAGGGGTTTCTAGATCAATGGAAGAACAAAATCACTGGAGGTTGGAAGATAAGAGAAATATAAAGAAACAGATCATGAGAAGCGAAGAGACAAAGATAAAGTTAGAGATAAGAAAATCCATGGGAAGGATAAAGACAAGGAAAAGGAGAAGAAAAAGGAGGAAAAGGGAAAGGTAAAAATCGAAAACAAGAAAAGTGAGCCTGAGAAATCCAAAAGTGTCGCGAGGAATGATCTTGTTGGTGCTACAAGTCATAAAAGCACAAATTTGTTGAAGGATGTTGACCAATAATGCTCTTAATGATGGAAATATCAGGAAACGAAAAGATATGGATACTAATGGTTTTTCTCCATGGTGAGTGGTCTTGTTTAATATCTCCGTTACACGACAAAAACCTTGGCCAAAAGAATAAAATAAATGACAATAATAATAAAATCGAGCATGTTGGTTTATATTATTGGGAATATAAATATATTAAGTAGTTTCTTTGTGATTTGTCCGTTGTAGTTTTTCTTTGAATGCTTTCACCTGGTCTCTTGTAAACACCTGTGAACTCTCTGTTAAATTTTGATGAATGGCCTGTACATGCACTCAAAATAACCTTTACACTGGCTTATAGTATTGCTTATTTTACAGAGAGTGAAATCAGGCCTTATAAAATTGAAAGGCCTGCACCCCATCTGTCGACAGAGAATGGAAAGGAAACTTGAAGCTTCCCGAGTTTCCTGTAAACCCTCTTTTGATAAGCATGCTGTGCTAAACAATGTTGGGTTGCATCACAAGGACCGGCTGATAAATGGTATTGTTGAAGCCCAGAAACCGTCTCCATCAAAACCCAGTCCTCCTGGAACTATGGTCAGTGATCAAATTATTGTAGCTCCAAAGGTGCCCCATAATGATTTCAATGAGGCGAATGTGGAGGATCATATTGCAGAAGCATCACGAAGGCCTCCACATCCAGATTTGAAGTATCTGAGTCAGGTACTAACAGTACCCAAGGTGGGGGACGGGGTCAGAAAATGATGATCAGGAGTGGTTGTTCAATGAGAAAGGTCCTTCAAATAAGCCCAAGTTAGAATTAGCTGGGTTCAAGGAGGGGGAGGAGCCACGTGTGTGGTCAGAAGCTGTACATATTGAATCAGCTGATGTTTTTGCTCTGCCTTATGTGATTCCTTACTAATTCCTTGTTTATTGAGGTTCCTGCCTGACACGGTGAACTTCTCAATAGAAGCTTAGCCTTGTGACCTCACACGGCCTTAAGGTGCAACAGCGACACAGGTAATCTTTGCCCTTGATCTGAACTGTTTTAGACTGATTGATACGAGGATGATGTGGCAGTGATTGTGTCTCTCTGGAGGTCGGGGTTATTAGGCTCTCAATCTAATTGTCCAAGAAACTTAAGGAGGTCGAACGGATAAAATTGAGGATTGTTGCCATAGGATGGATGCATAAGCCTCTTGCAGCAGTATATTTTATAGCGTAGGGCGAATTGTGGTGTCCGTTCTAATTGAGTGCAAGTGTAGCTCTAGTTTCACTTTACCACAATTTTGATTGTAACATAGAACTACTACTATTTTACATGAAATGTAAGATATGGGGAAAAAGGAAGGGGTGGTTCCATTGATTTCATTAACTTAGAGGTGTAACCATTGTTTATAGTTCTACAGTTTCGTTCGGCTTTTATAATGATTTCTTCGTCCCTGGGTCTTGGTTCTTTTCGAAGCGCTGCCAAATGGCTGCCAATTTCTTTCATAGAAACACAAAACAAAAGTATTATCACTTGTTTTTTCATATTTTCTCCTTAGATCAGACCGACAGCAACCTTATTATGTTTAAGGGTTAATTACACTGACCCACACCATCAAAACTATCCGAACTTTAACTCTTCTCCCAATTTTTTATAATTATCAATTGGTGGGCACACTTGATGTGTGTGTAAAGTAAAAAATTAAAATATGATATAGCTGTATATTTTAATTATGAATATGAAATTATAATATTTATTAAATTTTATACATTATTATATATTTGTTAATTATTTGTAATGTATGTATTATACTAAATTTGTTATTAAAAAATAGCTTGACATAAAGATTGAATTATAAGATTAATAAATAAATAAGAAATAAAAAGTTAAAAAAGAATAAAAGAGATGAAAAAAATAGTATAATGATATAGGAGAGAATGAGAAAATAAATAAATTAAAATTATATTAATAGTGGGAGAAGAGAGAGGAGAGAAAATATAAATGAGAATGGAGATACAAAAGAGATCAAGGAGGTTCTTAGATCATCAAAATGCTTTATTAATAGTTTCGATATAGATAATGACTACTGTTAAAGTTAACAGTTAAACAAACTCTCCATTCAAGTAGGATTTACAATATGATGCGGTCGTTTTCGGGGTCGACCACATGTCGGGATCTGAAGAGCTCTGAACAGTAATGCTGGTGGCCCACTTGTCAAAGAGGGAGGAACATACGTGAGACTAGTCGGTTTTTGCCCCAGCATAGGTTATTCGACGCTCAAATCAGTTATAGAGTATTTGGAGAAGATGATGAATAGTAGTGAGAAGTATTTTTGCTTATTAAGAATGAACAGAAATATGAGTAGATCTTATTTTTCCTTACCCTTGAGTGGAGAGCCTTTTTGGTACTTATATAAGAGTGAGGCACCCTAATGTTACATGGTTGGTGGGAGTCAGTTAACTTTACTGACATGAGACGTACGGACATGTGCTTTTTGTCCCCTTTTGAACTCCCAATGGCGGCTGCTCTCCCTTCTCATTAATGGAGGGTCTCATTGACATTTAATGTATATCTTGGTCATTTATGACCAAGAATTATATTAATGGAAGAGCATTAATGCGTTGGAATCTGATGGGATGACCTATATGCAGAAAGGATGTGTAGGCAACGGCAAGTGCAGGCTGGGTCAGTCATGCCAGCTGGATTCTCCCGTTGGCCGGGGGTGCTAGGTGGAGGCCAAGTATGTGGTTCCTACTCTCGATACATAGGCCATCAAGGGTCCCCCTATACCACGAAACCACCTGCCTCGCTTATTAGGTCTCGAGGAGTCACAGAGGCCCTAGAGCCTTCAGATCACAGTGCCTTAGAGTAAGCTGGGGGGTTATCTCCTCATGCAAAGCGCCCCAAGGCTCATTTCCTGGACCGGACACCCTCGGGGGCCATGGGTCTCTTCCGAGGGTATCGGTCCTTGGGTAGTGAGTAATTTGGCGTATTATCACAAGGGTTGAGGACAGCTAGGTTTTAATACCTCGCTCAAGGGCAAGCCGGGCTTATACCTCATTCGAGGGCAGCCTGTCCAGTCAAGGGCTTCAGCGCTCCACACTTGAGTTGGTCAGAATTGTTTCCGCTGACGTGGCGGGGTGAGATGGTACATGGCTCATCACAATAAAACATGTTTTAAACATCCTTAAAATATTGAAGCGTTAATTATATTTAAAAATTTTGGTTTTTTCATTATATTTTAATTATTTTTAATTGAGTAACGGTTGTTGACATTTTTTGGTTGGTCTTTGTAACTTGAAAAGTCAGAGGGGAACCATTGTAGTTATAGAAGATTGAGAGGGAGTGAATATTGTAAATATTTTAAAAGGAGTGTCAATATAATTAACCTTATGTATTTTTTTTAAAAGAAAAACCTTTGTGTTTAAAGTATCCATGGCAATTACTCAAGTTAATCACACCGTTTGTAACTACTTGGAGGCATGGAAAAGTTTTAGAAAAACTACACTATCCTTCTCCTAACGGGCTTCGCATATGTTTCACTATTTGGGACATCCTAAGAATTTCAATAGAAGCCCAAAATCATGAGGGGTATGAAAATGTTCTAGTCGCACATGAATAATGGTATCTTTTTATCGTATAGAAACCTATATGTTGTTTTTTTCAGTTGGTTGTATCCATACATGATGCTGTAAATATGTTCATCGATTTAGACTCTTTCCCATTCTCAACTACGAAAAAGATTGAGAGAGGCCTGAAAGCATCTTGATCATAATAGTACTTGTAGGATTCGAGCTTAGTTGTTTGGCTTCCAACTAGCTTATGAAATCGGGCGTTGTTCTGTTTATCCTTGTTCTGTTTATCCTTCTCTTTCTCCAAAGGGCGGAGGGGAATTTAACATTTCCTTTTCCTTCATCTAGTCTTAGTTTAATGTGATGTTCTTATTTTTTGTTAAGCCCAATTTGACTTAGGGATTATTGTAAGCATTTGTGAATTTAAAAAGGTGAAAATTTTTTAGGAAAAGAAATAATGAATTTGTTGCAAAAGTAAAAATAGGTAATAGCTACTTTTTTAGATGATAACTTTACTTAATTAATAGGTTAAAAAAAATTCGAATAACAAACGTTCATATTATACTTAAGAGTCTAGCAGAAAGTTGGATTTTTTTTTTGTGCAAACTTCCTTAATTAGTAGAGGAATTCTATCACTAGTCAATTTTGTAGGCGACTAAAATTAGTCACACATTAAGATTATGCCACATGTATAATTATAATTTTTTAAGGGAAGCTTATTATTAAATCTCTTTTAACTTTGTACTTTAGTTTTTACTCTCTGGTGGAGTTTGGGTTAGTATAACATAGCCATTTTAAAGTTAAAGTTAGAATTCACTCCCCTATCCCAAAAGACTGAAATGCTTTTACTTTATGGACATTTTAATTTTTTTTTATTCTACCTACTATTTTCTCTCTAGATTTCTTTATCACACTTCTCAAGCATAGAGAAACAAAATGATGCGACGGAAAAATTTGATTGCAATCGGCTCTATGGTGATTGGAGACAATGAAGCGCTTCATCGATTTGTGGGAACTATTCCAGATAAGTGTATTTCACTCTTTATTTATTATTTGGCTTTTTGTGGAGGTTTTTATCAAACATAGAAGATATTTGTCTATTCTTTGGGGCGAATTGATCTACTTTGGGCGGGAGTTTTGTTGGCCTTTTTTGCTTCTTTTTTGTGCATTATTTGCTTTACTGTGATTGGTTTGTGTTCTACTTTTGTATTTGTGATTTTCAGTGTTTTTTGTTTTTTTTTTTTGTTGTGATTGATGTAACTGTGGTTTGGTATGAGTTTTCTTGTAGGTGATTGTTTTTTTTTTATTATGTGGGTTCCTTGTTGGGGTCACGACCCGGAAAAATACCCTTTTATTTATAAAATAAAATTGGATAGAAACGCGCAACGGTAATATTTTCATAGTTGTATAAATAATTATTTTCACATATAATTTGTACAAAATACAAAAGTCACAATTTTCAAAAGAATAGAAAGTAACTATATCGTGTAAAAAGCTTCCAAATGCTTCCGCTGCGCCACTCTGATCGCTATCTCATTTCTGTCTAAAAAGTATTGGAAAGGAGGAGTCAACGCAACGGTTGAGTAGAAATATCATTCAACCCCATAAGGTGCGTGTGTGTTTGAATAGGTGCACGTAGACACATAATTTCACATAATACTATAATGAAAATGAAAGCATAAAATATCTAAAACTTACAAGATACTTAAATTCCTACTTTACTCATGAAATTAAACAATACTCCTACCTTGAAATGTTTTAGGGAAAAAGAGAGGATATAGAAGGCTTTATAGGTATATATGGATGAAAATAGAAGGGCTTGTGTGTACATATATGTGGGTGGAAGATAGGCTATACATAAGAAGTTGTTTTGGGTGTTGAGAGTAGAGTAAGTGAGGGGGTGTGTTTTTAGGCGGGATTTGTGTGTTTGTGGAAGAAAATAGAGAGAGTATAGTGTGTGTATGTGTGAGGACGTTTTGGGGATGGGGAAGTGTGTGGGAGGTCCTATTTATAGTGGAGAATGAGGGTAGAAGGCAAGACTTGGGGACCAAGGTTTAATAAATGCAAATCTTCCATTTAATGCAAATCTCCCAACTAGGCATAGAATTAAATGCCAAATTAAATGAAATCTTCCCACCTCCCTCCTCTATTCTAGCCTTGGTGAACCCTAATCCATGAGTCATGAATCTAGATGAATGGAAGACCACACAAATGCACAATTTCTAGAAGAAATTATCTTGTATTAGTGTAGGATATTTTAATAAAATATTAACACAAAATCAAATAAAATCAAATAAATCTAATAAAATCTGATTTTGATTGTCCTCATCTTATAAAATCTGAAAATCATATCTTTATTTATTAAAAATTCGAATTTGTATTTATTATTT
Source organism: Petrea volubilis (assembly GCA_026212405.1). Taxonomy (NCBI): domain Eukaryota; kingdom Viridiplantae; phylum Streptophyta; class Magnoliopsida; order Lamiales; family Verbenaceae; genus Petrea; species Petrea volubilis. The sequence goes on along the minus strand of CM047884.1, from coordinate 2,126,580 downwards.
TTATAAAAACCAAAAATTAGGGTTTTAGGGCATAAAATTAGGGTTTTTGGAGCATAAAATCCGAAAATTCATAATTAATTTAGAAAAATTCCAAAATTATGAAATTTAATGTTTATAAATCTGAAATTATATGTATATTTTCCCAGAAATTAAAAATGTTTTAGTTATATTTTCGAAATTGCAATTTAGGACACAAGATTTCGAAAATTGTGTTCGAATGTCAAATTCGTTTAAAATTTGAAAAATCAATGTATTATCACTCACATAATTCATATATAAAAGAAGGATCATACAAAACATGAAATGTTAGAAAGCATGGCGTGTCTATTATAAGAACCGGTTTACATCGTTGTTAGATCAAAAATCGGGATGTCACAACTCTTCCCCCCTCAAAAGAATTTCGTCCTCGAAATTCTGTCTTTGCCCTTCATGTAGGTCTTGTCAAAGCCCAAGATAACTTCCATAAAATTCTTACTTGCAAAATGATCTTGTGTCTCAAAATTCATTCCTTGGATTCTAGAATCTTTATTGGTTTCGCAGTCGGTGAGCCAAATCCATATCATCTTCGAGGGCTCCACAACCCAATACACATGAGGAATCCGGTGCTACTTCTTATGTATTGATGAAGTGTATACAGGGAAAGGGGTAATGCTAGGTTATACACTACTCTTGTTCCTAAAACTAAACATAAGCTTCTACCTTCCAAAATCTTAGCATCCCTTTTCAACACTAAATCCTTGTAATCATTCTATTTCAAAGATATGTTCACACTATAAGGTTTAGATCCCCAAAACATAACTTACTCGAGCCCGAAATCCAATAGATAAACTTAAAGTATTAAGTAAGGGTTGTAATAATCGAACTGGATACAAAATCAAATCTAAAATATGTCGGCAAAGCTGAAAACAAAATTAATGAACATAGGATTGACAAGTGGAAGAAGTGACTCATAAATGTAGTAGGATTTGCAAGATATTTGTCAATATTTTCATATCAAATATCATTTAGGAATATACAGGAAGAATTAGATATCAAGAATAGCTCACCAATCCTTAAGACTAGCTTCGAAAGATTCTCAGGTTTGGAGTTTAAAAGTGAGAATGGAATAAAAGACTTTTAGTGGATCATCACTGATACAAGCAAGAGTGTGTAAAAGTTTGAATAGCATCTTGGAAGTAAAGAAAAAAATCGGATTGGCGTGACTCTTAGAAGGTTCGAGCTTTCAATAAGAAGCGAAATAATTTGGAAATTCCCTATATTACGAACATCTCAAGGAGGAGATAAAAGGGATGTTAATTGAGGAAACTTACAAGAGTGCCTTAAAAGTAAAAGAGAATGATTATAAAACAAAAGGCAGTAGTTGCTATTGAAATTATCGTTTTAAAAGAAAGTCAAAGAAAAAATTGGCTTTTTCTTTTGTTCATATCGAACGAGGCATATGGGTTGTAAAAGTACTATCGATATTGGGAATATATATAGGGGTAGAAATAATAGGTAATAATCAAAATTATAGTTTTTAGAAACGAATTACAAAGAGAATATAGGTTTCAAGTGTTCAAGTAAAAAGTATATCTCCTACGGAGATTATAAAAAGTTGTTTCCAAGCAAAATGAATTTTAGAAATCTTTTGAATAAGTAATGATGAGGACATAAAAAAGAATTGGCTAAAAAACATAATTATCACAAGAGAATCATCATTTAACTAGTACACACTTCGCCCAAAATAGAAAACTATACTTAAATTCATCATTCCTAATAGCTTTACCTTATATCTTTATTTCATTCCATAATTGCTCTTATTTTCCCATGGTCTACTAAAATTCCCCCTCGTATGCTTACTTAGTAATAACTTTATTTCAAATCCAATTTGGTGTATATCGAAACCCCTTGTACTTGATCAAATAACTTGTCAATATTAGGTAGTGGTTACTTCTAATTCATTTGATAAGTATCAGGTTGAACCACTAGTCTAGAAAAGAAATTAGATGATATATAGCTGGGATCATTTATCATTCTAACTAAATGATACCAAACTGAAAGCGTACCTTTTAAAAGCTTCTAATTGCAAACACTTTGTTCTTGTATTCGAGATTTCCAATATTACTTGCCGGTGCTGGTTCTTCATATATACTATTTGCCAAAGTTCACCATTCATTTCTAATGATAATTTATTTATTTATTTATTTTTTCTACTTTCCAAGGATAACATACTTAAATAGGTATCCAACAGA